>CAWUDS030004516.1:0-74027 GCA_963859935.3 Lathyrus sativus
AATAAATAACAAAAAGAGTCGTGACTGGAAGCAGGATGTGCATTGATTATAGGAAGCTTAACAAAGCCACACGAAAAGATCACTTCCCGTTACCCTTCATAGACCAAATGTTGGAAAGATTAGTCAAACATTCGTATTTCTGCTATCTAGATGGCTATTCAGGATTTTTCCAAATTCCCATTCATCCTGATGACCAAGAAAAGACTACATTCACCTGTCCTTATGGTACTTTTGCTTACCGCCGAATGCCGTTCGGACTTTGTAATGCTCCAGCAACCTTCCAAAGATGCATGATGGCAATCTTCGCAGATTTCATAGACGACATAATGGAAGTATTCATGGACGATTTCTCGGTATGTGGACAAAGTTTTGAAGGATGCCTACAAAACTTAGAAATGGTATTAGAACGTTGTGTAAAAGTGAACCTCGTCCTAAATTGGGAGAAATGCCATTTTATGGTCCGACAAGGAATAGTTCTAGGACATGTCATATCAAATAAAGGAATTGAGGTCGACAAAGCTAAAATAGAGATTATAAAAGATCTCCAACCTCCAAAATCCGTACGAGAAATACGGAGTTTTCTAGTACATGCCGGTTTCTACTGAAGATTTATAAAAGATTTTTCAAAAATCACAAAACCTTTGACCGGCCTGTTGATGAAAGATGCTGAGTTCGTCTTTGACGAAAACTGTCTAAAAGTATTCAAAACATTAAAATCAGCCCTTATCACCGCACCGATTATGCAACCACCCGATTGGCGACTACCGTTCGAAATCATGTGCGATGCGAGTGATTATGCCGTAGGCGCAGTTCTAGGACAAAGGAAGGACAAGAAACTCCATGCCATTTACTATGCCAGTAGAACCTTAGATCCTGCCCAAATGAACTACGCTACAACAGAAAAGGAACTTCTAGCAGTTATATTTGCGCTTGACAAATTCCGTTCTTACTTAGTAGGAGCAAAAATTATCATATACACAGACCACGCTGCCATTAGGTACCTAATAAGCAAAAAGGATGCCAAACCAAGATTATTAAGATGGATCATGTTATTACAAGAGTTTGACTTAGAAATCAAATATAAGAAAGGAACCGAGAATGTTGTTACAGATCACTTATCCCGAATAGAAGGCATCAAACATGAACCAGTACCGATAAATGACGATTTCCCGTACGAACATCTGATAGCCAAATTAGAAAGTGACATGCCTCACTTAATCTCAGAAGATCCAGAACTCGAAAAAGCCGTAGAAGCCGTCTATGCCCAAGTCACATTACCTTGGTATGCTGACATCGTTAATTACCTAGTTGCAGGCGTGCTTCCACCGGATCTCACTTATCAGCAAAAGAAGAAATTCTTCCACGATCTGAAACACTATTATTGGGACGAACCTCTACTCTTCAAGAGAGGGGCCGACAACATATACCGTCACTGTGTCCCAGAGGAAGAAATAGAAAATATCATTTCCCAATGCCACTCAGCACCATATGGTGGTCATGCCAGTACATCCAAGACGTGCGCTAAGATTCTCCAAGCCGACTTATTCTGGCCTAACCTCTGGAAAGACGTTCACATCGCTGTGCTAAAATGTGATCGATGCCAACGAACTGGAAACATCTCACGACGCGATGAAATGCCTCAGAAAGGAATCTTAGAGGTAGAAATCTGTGACGTATGGGGAATAGATTTCATGGGACCATTCCCACCTTCTTTTGGTAATAACTACATACTCGTCGTTGTAGACTATGTGTCTAAATGGATAGAAGCCATTGCTGCTCCAACAAATGACGCACGAGTAGTAATCAAACTCTTCAAAAACACAATCTTTCCTAGATTCGGTGTACCCAGACTCGTCATTAGTGACGGCGGATCACACTTCATATCACTAATCTTTGATAAACTTCTTTCTAAATATGGAGTCCGACACCGAGTAGCTACACCCTATCATCCGCAAACTAGCGGCCAAGTAGAGGTCTCGGACAGGGAAATAAAACAGATATTGGAAAAGTCTGTCGCTACCTTAAGGAAAGATTGGTCATCAAAGCTAAATGAAGCTTTATGGGCTTATATGACCGCTTTTAAGACACCAATAGGTACTACACCTTACAAATTAGTTTACGGTAAATCCTGTCATCTCCCTGTAGAATTAGAGCATAAAGCCTTCTGGGCCATTAAAACACTTAATTTCAACTACACCGAGGCAGGAGAAAAACGAATCTTGAACTTACACGAATTAGAAGAACTTCGATTGGACACTTACGAAAATGCCCGTATCTACAAAGAACGAACTAAAAAGTGGCATGATAAACGTTCAGTCAAGAAACAATTCAGTGTGGGAGACATCGTATTGCTATTTAATTCAAGATTAAAACTCTTCCCAGGTAAACTAAAATCTAGGTGGTCTGGACCTTTTGAAGTGACTAAAGTACTTCAGAGTGGAGCTGTTGAAATTACCGATAAGACGAATGCACCGTTTATCGTAAACGGGCAACGTCTAAAACATTATAATAAGAACGAAAACAGCCCTCAAGTCTGCAGTATAGCATTGCTTGAGCTTCCAGCTCAAACACCCGAATAGCTTGTCACCAAGCTATCGTCAGGCTTTAGACGTTAAAAACAACGCTTACTGGGAGGCAACCCAATTTTCCCGTATTTTCCTCGTTACTGTATTTCATTCTCATTTTTTTATTTTTCTATTTTTGAAACTTTAACAAAAATTCTAAACTAAAAATTGCTACTATTTTTACTTTCTTTTATTTTAATTTTATTTTTATTTTTCTCCTTTATTTTTGTTTGTACCGCCTTTTTTTTATAAAAATCCTGACTTCAAATTTCTGTTTTAAACTTTCCAGGATTTTAAAAGTCTTCAAACCTTCCTCCTGTTTTTCTCCGACTTACCTGCGAGTATGGCCGCGTACGACTTCACAAAGGTTCATTTTCGAGGATTAGCTCAAAAGGCAAGATTTGAAGCGTTAACTGAAAGAGAAATAGCCTTAACACAGTATTATGATAAGTCTACCATGGAGAAACTATGAATTACTGACAGCATCCAATACCTGTTCAATCAATTAGGCTGGGAGAACACTGCTTTGAAAACCCGTTTTGCTACCTATAAGGACCTCACCTATGAATTCCTTAGTTCCTTCAAGTACTTACCCAACTATGGTTTTGGATCCAACACAGAGCTGATCACCTTTAGGATGTTTGGAATGGACCAAACCCATAGTCGGATGTCATTAGCTAACCTCCTAGGATTTCCTAGCGGACCACATGTGTTCATCAGTGCAGAGGATGACGATCTTGATTTTGAACTCAATCAATTTTGGGGTAGAATCACAGGCGACTATCACCCTGAACCAGACAGAATGTATAATGATGAGATTCATAACCCAGCTTTCAGATACTTTCATAAGATACTAGCTCACACCCTTTTCGGAAAAGAAGAAAATATTACTACAGTATCTAAAAAAGAGTTATTTATCATGTTCTGTGCTTCTCAGGGCCGTACAGTGAATGCAGTACCTTTTATGATGAGATCCTTCCGACGCCTCACTCAGGACCCACAATCACCTATTCTAATAGGAGGCCTCGTGACAATGATTGCCCACGAGCTTGGCCTTAGATTCCACTTAAATGCAAGCACTAGTTTTGGCACCATCCGACCCATGAATATCCAGTTTTGCTTTAACAGGCGCATTTTAAGAACTATGGGACCTGGACCTTACGAGTACCTCATCAATGACAAACCTGTCCAGCTATTCACATTGCCAAATCATCAGATGACAAGTATCCATAACAAGGACAACTGGCTTTATGAATTGGATGAGCCTATGAGACCTCCTTCACCTCAATCAACACCATAGAATTACATGTACGACAGTGATCACATCTCTGAAGCACATGACTATATGTACTATGAGGATGCTATATCAGAAGCTGAAGTAGACCCTACGACCCTTCCGCATTACAACACCTATCCTGAGCCCATTCCGGAGGAAACCACCGACAAAACGGATACTGTTCTGCACCGATTGGACAATGTTGACGCAGCTCTGACTACTGTAAAAGACGACATCACAAGCATACACAACGAACTCGTAGTCTTCATGGACTTAGTCTGTGACCAGCTCGAATACTACGCCCGGAAGTTTGATGAATTGAAGGCACGAAAAGACTAGATATTAGCTTTAGTTTAGTTTAGTTTAGTTTTTCTACTTTCCGTCCGTTTTCAATTATTTTCATTTTTGCATTGTTAATTTCCTTATGTATTACATTACAATCATTCTAATTACTTGTTATTTCAATTATAGTCTTTATTTATTTATTCTATTTTTACGTTATTCTTTGTTTATTGGCCGATATAATACATTACCATATCATTTATAGGCCTAAAAACCATTGCAAGAACACCCCCAAAGCAAAATTCTGCGTTCTGCAGATTTTGCTGGTGTGACGACCGTCACAGAAGCCTGACGCTCGTCACACGGGTGACGACCGTCACAAGTACGTGACAACCGTCACGAGCCCAAAACTGTTATCTGCTATAACAGGGGTTGCGTTTTCTCTCCCACTCACATCCTTTCAACTCCCAATCATCAAAAAACTCACACCCCACTTCCAATTTTCGTTTTCCCCACCTTGCTCCATATATTCCAACTCCCATTTCAACTTCCTACTCCACTTCTGTAACATTTTTCAATCCACATTTCCTCAGCATCCTCCAACAATGGCGAGAAACAATGAAACCCCAAACCTCAGCAACATTGTGTTCAGCGACGGCGACTCCGGAGACAAATAGCGGGCCAACTATATCGCCTTCCATCAACGGTCGCTACAGCCGACCCACTACCCGCATATCCCATTGCTCACGGAGCTCAGACTCCTTGACGACGTCACTTGGATGCTCCAAAGAGCCGGCATCTGGAACCTCTGCACTAATCCGCAGCCGACATACGAGCAACTCACCCTCGAGTTCCTCAGTTCATTCACCTACTTCACTTCCAGTGGCGACCTCAGCCAACACTCCGGTGCCGCATGCTTCCGTATGTTCGGCACAAACTATCAACTGAACCAGAACCAGATTGCCGCCATCTTACAATTCCCTCGCGGAGACAATGCTCACCGCCGCCTCACCGAACAGTTCCAGCACGAAGCCTTCGCGCTCTGGTACCAGTTAACCGACATCAATGCCGATGGTTGGGATTCTCTGCACGCAACGCATATCCACAACCCGACCATCCGGTACTTCCACCGAGCACTAAGCAACACCATCTTCGCCCGGGATAGCAACCATAAGGTGAACTCGAAAGAGCTCTTCTTTCTCCGCCGTGTCTTCAACAACGAGCCCATCAACGCCGCTCCATTCCTCCTAGCCCACATCCAGGCCAACTGTAACCGTGGCTCTAAGCCATTTTACTTTGGCGGGATTGTTAATTCCATTGCACTCGGGCTGAACCTCGGTGACCGCCTCCAGCATCTCCATGTCATTCCTTCGGTGTTCCTCGACACCGACCACTGCAGAGCCTCTCACCTCATCCATTCCAGAGCCGATGGCAAGTACCACCCGGTCGTGCGTGGCAAAACCGTCCGAAGTATCATCCTGCCATCACGCACCCGGATGCACCCAGAGGATCGTGCCAACTGGCTATTTGACCTCAATGCCCCTGTTGCTGCCGCTGCTCCAACTCAGACTCACCCCCAAGATTCTGGTGACGAAATCCAAGATGAGTTGGACAGACCTGAGCAACCGGAGGCATCGCAACCACTTCCTTCCAAAGGTACATCCTACCGCCGCCACCGCCGTCGTCCAGAGCCCGACTACTCCGAAGAAGACCTCCGCCGATCTCTCGACCAGCAGGCCCAGATACTCGCTATGAAGCAGCAGCAGAATCAGCGAGCAAAGCAGTTTGAAGCTTGGCATCGGACCCAAATGCAACAACTCCAAACCGGCCAAGAAACCATCACTGAGAACTTGGCGAATCTGACCTTGCAGTTCGAAGGACTCCGCGACTATGTCTATCATACCGGAGCACTGGACCTTGAGGCCCGTCGCGACCAAGTCAGAGCCAGAGGACGCGAGAGAGGACGTGACCGAGGCAGAGGCCATGATTAGTTACTCTTTTCCTTATTTGTTTACTATATTTTCAGTTTCTTTGTATTTTCATTTCCCTTGTATTTCCCTCTCGCATTCTTTCAAATCAGTGGGGACACTAATTGAGATAGTGTGGGAGCGGAGCGTTTATTTCCCATTCCCTTGTACTTTTAATTCCGTAATTTCAATTCGAACATCTTCACGTTTTAGAAAATAAAAGCTCTTTTATATATATATTTTTCCGTTACGCAAACGTCCCCGCTTTATTCGACATAAACAAAAAAATTTCGTTCGTTCCTCAAAAGCAAAAGCATCACGAGAATGCGCCCAAGTTCAAACCAAGTTTTGAAACTCCGAGGAGACGAAAATTCTAACAAAACCAGTACCGTCCTGACACCTTAGACCTCCGGTTTATGCGAGTCGGTTTCACTACCTACGTGTACCAAAGTTTCAAGTGTCTACGCAAACTCAGCCCCAAGTAGTTTATACTAGCAGTCAGCACCATCCTAAAACACTTCTAAGCGAGCGACCAATGCAAATAAGTGTATGATCTCCAAAAAGATGAAAAATCATGAAAAGAAAGCCATTTAGCCCAAATATAAAGACGCGTTCCCTCTAAGTTAGGTGCTCCTCACCCGGGCATTTAGCCCAATGGTACGAAAACTCATTGAAAAAAATCAATGGTATAAGCTTATGAGCAATGAAAAAGATCAAAACAGAAAGGAGATCATATTCACTAACAGGTCGACTTGCCATGAAAATGTATGGACAACGGGCTTAATGTGATTGCGCTAGAACAAACAGGGTGAACTTGACGCGAGAACCTTGACACCAAGCTACAGTAGCATGACTGGGACCGATTTGCATAAGAAGGAGACCTCCGAAGACTTATAGTCCAATGTCGTCACCGTACTCGTTTTGTTCCTACTAAGAATCTCGGTTTTTCCCAACTTGGTGAATGAGGAAGCTACCTCGTGCTTGCCGACTTTTTCCTGTTTTACTTGAGGACAAGCAAAAATTCAAGCTTAGGGGAGTTTGATAACACGAAATCGTATATATATATATATATATATATATATATATATATATATATATATATATATATATATATATATATATATATATATATATATATTGATGCATAATTCAACTGATGTTTGACTGTTTTCGATCCGATTTCGGGTTCTTTCCATGTTATTTGTCTGATATTTTGCAGGTATTTGATGATCATGTCTAAACAAGGCAATATGAAGAAAAGAAGCAATTACAGATGAAATATGGATGAAAACCGGATGAAAACAACATGAAAAACGTAGAATGCATATTTTGCTGCTGTAACGACCGTCACAGCTCCATGACGACCGTCACACACCGTGACGACCGTCATGCAGGCAAAAACACCCAACTTCAAATGAACGTGCAAAATACAGTTCCAAGTCCCAAATAGTGGACCACTACTCCCTGATATTTCTGCCTCTAAGTCCACCTTCTTCAAGTTATAACCGTTAGAATTCTATTTCTATAAAAAGGGAAGGAGGGGAGCTGAGAAAGGGAGCCGCATTCAGACAACGAAGTGCTGCCCAATTTTATTTCCAGAGCAAAAGTTCAGTTTTATTTCTTTCTATTTTTTTGTTTCCTTTCATTTCTTCTGTAATTCCTATTTCTCTTGTACGATCAATTGGCACAAAGACCAGAATCCTACCAACATTTATGGAGGATCTGCCCAAAGGCCAATTGGAATATTTACAGGTTCTAAATTTTAATCGTAATTTCAGTTTTCATTATGATGCATGTTATTATTCACTGTTTTTATTTATGTTTTACCTTTCCCAAATCCATGTCTAGCTAAATCAAAGTAATCGATATGTAATAATAATTCAGACGGGAATTGATAATAACCGGTTGAAAACTTTCTTTTTCAAAAGTTGTTTATGGTCTGAGTGTTTAAATTTATTTACTGAATAAACTTCGTCGCGAAAGCGAGAACTTATTTAAAAGTAGTTTTGCCACGAAAGTGGGAAATTAATCAAGGTACGAACCAACAAGCGAAAGTTGCGGTAAGATCAGATAGTAAACACTAGTCATTTGTTTTAATAACCGCGAAAGCACTTTAAAACGGATTAGAACTTAGAGATTTCCAAAAAAAAGTTTTAACCCCGAATGGGACACGAAAGCGTACATTTGGCCCTTAGAATTATGATTAGCGTCAACAACCATCGTGAGACGAGAGTCTTCAGATCACTATTTTCTGCTTAAATAAATTCTGAAAAATATTTCATATATCGGTAACTTGTCAAATCCCCGAAGAACATAATTACTGCATATCGATTCACGTAATTATAATTTAAGTAACATTTTTAGTTCCCTTTAGTGACAAAATTATTCCCTTAAACATTATCTACCTAGCTAAACTAAGTAACTTCCGAGAACACTAGTTTGATTACGAGTCCCTGTGGGATCGATATCTTTTATTACTATGCGATAGACTGTGCACTTGCAGTTAAGTTGTATTAGACATAGAAAGTCGCGATCAATGAGCTAGGTCGTTACCGTTCTTGTTTTGCAGGTGTTCCTCCGCAGAGTCGCTTGCTCAAGATGATTCTTGAATTCTCCCCAGCAAGGTCGTTTGCTTAAGATGATTCTTAAAATCCCCTGTGAAGCCGCCAGAGAGGGTTGCTCAAGTTGATGCTTAGAGTCCCCGGCAGAGCGTTTGCTCAGGATAATTCCTGAAATCTCCAGCATAGTTATTGGTTCAGGATGATTCTTGAAGTACCCGGCGGAGTTATTTGTTCAAGATGATTCTTGATTTCCTCAGCAGAGATGACTCACCCAGAATGATTTCTGGATCCCCGAAGCAGAGTTACTTGATAGTTCTCCAGAATCCCCAGCGGAGGTGTGTCATCCCCAGCAGGTTTCTGAACAGCGAAGTTGAAACTTCCCTCGAAGACTTGATGACTGAAGTCCAACAGTGTTAACGAAACAGTTCTCTCAGCTGATGCGGAGTGCCTGAGGGTAGAAGTTTGGATATCCCCAACTGGTTCATGATTGACCGAGAACTCTATTCCCGACTTACTAATGAAGTCCGGCTGATGCCCGAAAATTTCTTTGAATGCCCGACGGCATGATTAACTTGATTGTTGACCTGATGAGTCCCGAGGGATCTCGATGCCTGACGGCATGATCGACCATGCATCACCGGTTACCATGTGACCAATTCTCCAACGAGTTGTCGTGCAACTAATATTTCAGTTTTCGAAGATTTGTTCCCATCAGAGTACCGTGTACTTGTGCAGTTGGCAAATTTCCGGGTTTTTTGGTATTCAACCGTCTTTTACCTTGATTGGTTGAGAGTCGTTTGCTCCTCACCCAGTCAGGTCCAAGCCGTTTGAATAGGGGCAGCTGTTGCACCCCAAAATTTGACCAACATTTCTTTACCTAGCTTATGTTTCATTTCATTCACATTACCATTATCATTTGCATTTCATTGACACGTATGCAGGAGATCAAGAGGTATGATTACCAATCAAGAGCTATACAAGAGTTTGAAGCTAGCCAAGAAGGTTATTCAAGTGTTCAAGGGTAGATATCCTTGTCAGAGAGGTCAGAAGATCCTCAGAGAGAATGGTTGAAACCAAGGTTGTGTGTCTCCTAACTTGAGAGTTGTGGGAAGTCCTCAGATGATTCTGAAGCCAGGAATATGGACTTGAAGCCTTTAGAGAGCTAATGAGATGTCTTGAAAGCCATCATGAGGCCTAGATAGGTCATTGTGCAAAGATTGAGAAGCCTCAGCCATGAATGGTGCAATTAGGGTTTGACTGGGTCAACCCTAGGTCAACTGATGATTTGAACAAGGTTGAGACCTAATCCAAGGGCCATGTGATCATGGGTTGATGCATTGAGATTCTATTAGGATGATTCCAAGGTCAACTCATCATGATTGAAGAGTTTGAGAAGTTTCAAGCTAGGGTTTCTAAGGCTTGACAGTGTAAAATCCCCTAGTTTGACCCCTATCTTCAAGGCAGTTTAGCTCAAGATGTGATTGCCATCTCATCTTTCCCCCAACATGAATGTTGTAGAGCTTGTTCTTAGCTTTAATTTGAGTACTATAAGTCCTTGATAGGAATTGTAGAACTCAAGTTATGACTTTGACAAGTTACAGGTCATCTGAGGTATGTGAATCTGGGGCCTTGAAAGTTACCCAACTTGCATCAAACTTTTGCCCAAGAAGGATGATTCCTATGAACTTTTGGTCAACATGAATGTTGTTACTTATCTTCTTAGCTTTCTATAGAGTACTAGAAGTCCTTGACATGATTTTTAGAACTCAAGTTATGGCTTTGACAAGTCAAGGGCATTTTGGTCATTTGGAGATTACAGGTCACTTCAAGCATAAGGCCATAACTCCTATTTCCAAGCTTCAAATGGAAAAATATTCAACATCAAACTTGTTCAAAATGATGTTTTAAGGCTATAAAGGAGTTCATGAGATGATGGAAAGGCTTATAGCTCAAAGTTGCAAAAATGACCTAAAATAAGGGCATAAGTTAAATAAACCAAAGTTGGAAATTGATATTTTCAACCTACACATCCAAACCATGGCATGTAATATATCATTTTGACTCTAGAAAACATTTTAAGAACATTGGTTTAGCCACATTTTTGAGTTGAGACTCAATTTATGGACTTGCTTTAGAAAGCACTTGCTTGCATATTAAGTAACACTTGCAAAACTCAAAATCAAGGCATGAGCAAGGCCCTTGGCAAGCTGATCACTTTCAAAATGTCACTAGGGGAGAAATTGAAGGAAATTGAGGTTGGTTTCAAGCTGCAAACAGAATTGGGCATAGCATGAGATGTGTTTGAAAATCTCATGACATGAGAAGTGGAAACTCTCATTAGAAGGATCTAGAGGGTTCTAGATCATCCAAACATCATCTATATAAGGAATAGAGTTGATCCATTGTAGAGGTTGGTGATGATTGAAGGAGAAATCATAGTTTGAGATTGAAATTTCATAGCTTGCAAGTGCAATCGGTTTCACCAAATTCTCCATTTTCCTTCCATTTTCTTGATTGAAACTTCTTCCATGGATGTCAAGGAGTGATTCCAGATCATTATCAAGAAGAATTGGTGGCTAAATCGTGTATGAGCAAGTGATTTTTAGCACCTGTAACTCACCATCGGGTTTCAAGATTCAAGCAGTTTCAACTGGTTCTTTTGCATACAGAAGCAAGAAGAAGGTTCACTGATCGTGTCTGCAAGATTGTAGAGCTTGAATTGGAGGTTTAGGGCATCTGTTCATCCAAGATTTTCAGGTTGGTAACTTTCTTCCCCTAGCACGATTTAGGTAGAATTAAAGTGAATTAAGGTGTTAGATTTATTGTAGAATGGTGTAGGATGGATTTCAGATAGTTAATTGAAGAGTTAGAGACAAAATAGGGGAATTACCATTTTCGGTTGAGATTGGGATATGATGAATCTTGAGGTTTCAGAGGAAGTTAAGGGTATGGTTGAATTCGTGGCAAGATTTGGGATGAGTTTCATGTTTTGACCATTTGGATTGGAGGCCTTTAGGGAGAACTAGGGTTGAGGAAGATGATCGGAGCTCCACCGGTGGTGGCCGGAGCTGGGCGCGAGTTGCAGAGGTTTGAAATGGAGAAGATGACTCTGGGACCCTTGGATCTTGGTTTGACTTGGACTGGGAGCATGATCCAATGGCCACGTTTTAAAGTTCAGTTGTGAAGGATTTCTGAAGGAAACGTTGCGTTTCATTTATTTGTTGTGCTGGGCTTAGTGAACTAGGCGCTATCCACACCCCCCTGATGGCCCAACCCATGATTTTAACTGAGTTTGATTGCTATTTACACCGTGCGTTAGTTATTTTAATTGGATTTTCTTTATTTTCTCATTTTATTCATGGTTCTTGAAAAATTCATAATAAATTGAAAATTAATCCAATTAATCCCATTCTTTTTGCACTTTACTCATGACGGAGTCTAGTATTTTTCAGAAAAAAGATATTTTCATTTCATGTAATTTCTGATTTAATAGGAATTTTATATTTTAATTGATATTAAAATGTTTATGTTTGATGCATATTTTTGTGGAATTTAGTATGATCACTTGGTGATGATTTTGATCCTAATCTCTTGTGTGTGTTTAGGGTAGACATGTATGATCCCATAGTATTTTTCTCACATTTTTGTGATGAAAATAGGTTTGCTTTCTAGATTGATATTTAGATGCTTCCTTTTAGGGTTTAGGTTTGATACCTTGTAATGTAGGATTTAGTTCTAGGTCTAATTTGATGGTTTGATCTTTGAAATTAATGTGGTAGAGTCATGATTGACCTAGGTTCCCATAGATATTTTTGTAGGATTTTACAATTGATTTTAGTATTTTAGTTAGGACTAACTTTAGTACTAGGTTTTAGGTGATCCTAATTTACTAATTCAACTAGTTTAACTTCCTTAGTTCCCTTAGATTAGGGTTTGTGCTTGGTTTGACTTTGGTTGAGATTGAAGACAAGTTGAAGACAAGGTAAAGTTGCTTGAAGTTGCTTGGAGCTCTGGGAGTTGCTTGTGCCTGAAGGTGTCTGATGAAGGTTTAGGAGTTAGGACATAGGGAGAGCCTTGTAGTTAGAATGATTTCTTTCACAAATATGGAAAGCATCTTGTGCTTCCATTCCTCCCAATGACTAAAAGTCCTTCTCAGATATTCACATCCCTCCTTTGGAAGGATGAGTGGCTTTATTTGGGAAGTAGAACTTTGAGGGAATCAGTCTCTCATGATGATGAACCCTTCCAGGCTTCCTTTGGTTGTCAGTAAGTTGTTTATCATTTCCCCTCATCTTGTTAAATCAATTGCCTTCTGGTTTGAGTATCTTGAGAGATGTTGGACATGAGTTTGAAGATGAGGACTTCATTGAAGAGTGTGGAAGAGGATGATTCCTTGAGCATTGCCAGTGCATCTGAAAAGCAAGAATAACAAGTTGATACTTGAAGACCCAATTGAGATTGAGTGAAGAATGAGGAGTTCCTTGCTTGAAGAAGATTGAAGGATGAAGTTGACACTCCCACAGGATTGAGGATTACTCTGAGAAGTTGAAGCTTGTAGATGAAGAGAGAGGACCAAGTTGAGACTGGTAAAGCAAAGAGAGCTGAAGCTTGAAGACTGAGTTGATACTTATGAAGAGGATTCAATTGAGATTGAGTGTAGAACTGAAGCTTGAGGAATAAAAGATGAGTTGATACTTACATTGATGCTTTGAGAGCCTAAGGGAATCAAGTTGATACTTGTAGGGTGAAGCCTGAAGGTGGAATTGAATAAGGAGCTGAAGCTTGAAGAAGTAGGATAAGTTGAAACTTATATTGATGGGTTGAAACCTAGAGAAGCAAGTTGATACTTGGCATGAAGGGTGGTTAAAGTCTGAAGACTAAATTGCTGTTAGAAGAGCTGAGGCTTGGAAAGAGGAAGAGTTGTTGATATGCTTTCTTATCTGTTTTTTCTGTATTGATGTGCCTTGCTTGACTTGCTTGATGCATTAGAATAAGTCCATGATTAGACTGACTTTAATTAGGAGCATGATTGCACTAGAGGTTGAGTTTCTCCCTCTGCTTGTATTGTTACTGTATGGCTTTGCTTGCGGGTATTCGGTAGAGCCCAGCTCCCTTGCCCATGTGGTTTATCTTGCTTGATAGCATGTTTTATTTCTTTTGTATGATTACAGTCATTTATATCTTGCTTGATAGCATGTTTATTTACTGTATGATTACTGTTATTCATATCTGGCTTGAGGTTGAGATGAACTTGTGGAGGCTGCTACCCCACACACATTTCCTCCCTCACTTGCATTGCATGCATTTTACAGTCGTTTACTGTTTACTGTTTAAGCTGATGCTTTATCTGTTTCTGTGTATCATTGGCATGATCCCGTAGGACTCTCACTTCCTTTGATAAGGAAGTGATGATAGAACTTTAGGTTGAAACCTATGCATGATAACTTCTAGGAGTTCCCTGTTTCAAACTTCAACTATAGGATGAATCCTTGGCATGACAACATTAGGACTTGATAGTCTCCCTTTAGTTGAGCCTGCTCTCTTCTCATCTCAGAACAAATTAAGATACAGTAATCATGAATGATTTCTTTCGTACGTTACGAGCCTTAAGCTATCTGAGAAAGGATTTGTGGAGAGTTTCTTTCCAACAGTCTGGATGTTTAGTATGGTACCCTTTGGGTGACATGCGACGCATTCACTCTCAGGTCATAGTCTTTAGTGCGATTGAAATTGCAAACACAATAAAAAACACTTCTTCCGTAAAAGATAGAAAACCAACTTCAAACCTTTTTGCCCCGTGGGCCCATAATTCAAAGGAAGCTTTTCTGAAGAAAAGAGTGTCGTTAAACTTCAGTTCTACCGCAAACAGGCTTGGTCCCTAACTGCTGGAACTGCTGTTTAACCCTACTCGATAAAACAGATGAATCTAAACCCCCGTAAGCCGTATCATCCCAAACTACGTAAGCTATGATCTCTCATGCCTGTTGAGAGTATGTAGGCACAATACTGATGTATTGGCGAGCCACCTTCCCCGTAACCCGTCGTAGGGCGAACTACGTTGACTCTGATTTCTCATTCTCTGATGAGAATACGTAGGCATAAAGCGCGACGCTTTGCCAAGTCATTTTCGTTTCTTTTAAGCCAGCCTTGATAGGTAGATAGATAAACCAACTCGTCCAGTAAACACAAGAAGCGTGGATCCCGTCGAGTACAACGAACGTGAGGGGTGCTAATACCTTCCCCTTGTGTAACCGACTCCCGAACCCAGACAACGGTTGCGATGACCTTGTCTTATACCCTTTTCGTCAGGTTTTTCTGATCGTTTCCTTTCCCGCTCCGAGGGATAAATAACGAAAGGTGGCGACTCTTCTGTTTTGCCGGCACCTTATTTTCGCGGAAGCGACAGGTGGCAATATTGAATTAGGTGAAAGTGGAACTTCAAGCAATCCAACTTTGGCTAATGATAAAATAGGTGTTTCATCAGAGGTAGAGTTGATGATGATACTTAAGACATCGATGAAGATGATGGTGATGATATTGGCGGTGATGATTTCACTAGAGGTTTCGATGTTTAAATCCATTAGGATAGTTGTTTTATAATTTTTTGTTTGCTTTAGGTAGTATTAGTAATTTAAGTTTTTAACTACATACTTTTCTTTTTCTTTTCTTTTATTATTGAGTTTTCTGTTAAGAAATTTGTTATGGAGTATAAAATTTAAATTTTGATGTTAATTAGTGTTTTATTATATATATTTGTATCATATATGAGGCATTTACAAGTTTAAAAATATATGTGTGTGTCATAGACTCGTACGAGTTTACGAGTCGAGTCTACGAACCCTTTATGAGTCTGAGTAAACTCGCGAGTTTGACAACCTTGACGTGAATTAATATTTTCTCTTAACATACAACATTAGTACATGTGCTCCAAGTCTTCCATTCCTATTAACTTATTGAATCTCTTGAACACTTCAATTGTAATTCTTTTGGTCAGCAAGTTGTCCACTTGGCTTCCACTCTTACAATACCTCAATCTTAACCTTCCTTCCCTAACAAGTTCTCTCAAGTACTGAATGTACCTCATCTCAATATGCTTGCTTGTTTTTTATTCTCTAGATATTAGATCCAACATTTAGTCATTTATGGCATCCACAATTACATTCTTTAGAGCCAATATAGCTTTACTTTGAAAAAATGATGGATCACTCATGTTATGCAATAGATCTGGATACATGCTTTAACACAATAGCTGAAAGTGGATCACCAAAGCTAGTAATCAACAAATCTTATGGTATCTGAGTTGTGATATCTTCATCATTAGCATCTTTGGTAATTCCATCACAAATTCTCAAAATCCAATTTGAAAAACTCTTTCTCTCTTTGGCGTCTCAATTTGTACCTCTGCTTAGAAGTCTCATGTTAGTGGTTAATGTAAACACTTCACAAAAACTCCAGAGAGTAGAAGAATTTATAGTAGAATGAACAATTTCTTGTCTTGTTTCTTTAGGTATAACGGGAAGAATCTTATGAAAATCTCCACCCAACACAACTATTTTTCACCAAATGGAAATTTTTTGCTCTCAGTATATCCTTCAAATTATGATCAACAACTTCGAAACAATGTTTGTGCATCATAGGTGTTTCATCCCATATGATTAGCTTTGCACGACATATTAAATCAACTAAAGGATCTTTTGGAGTTATTTCATACGTCGAATATTCATCAATATTTAATGAGATTCCGAATCTCAAGTGTGTAGTTCTTCCACCAGGAATTAGCAATGCAGCTATCCTACTTGATGCTACTGTTAGAACAATCTCATATTTTGAACTTAATGTTGCAGACATTTCTTTCAAAATGTAAGTCTTCCTTGTTCCTCCATAACCATAAAGAAAAAAAACTCGACCAATTTTCTTCGACCTTTGTCATGATCCTATCATATATTCTCCTCTGTTTAGTTGTCATTATTGACATCAATTTACGACTCTCCTCAGCTAAAGATTATCTATCAGAGTTTAACTCATTGTAAATCAATCGATTTTGTCTCTCTAGTGACAATTCCTTATTCGTCTGAGGCATGTCTAAATAATTTTCCAAGCTTTCATTATTGCTTTGCATCAAAATTTCAATTCCAGCCAAAGTATAACTCTTTAATTGATCCGGAGTCAAAACCAAATCTGCAAAATTTAGAAATACTTATAATTAGTATTTATAATTAACAAAAAATGATTAAAGAGTTATATATATATATATATATATATATATATATATATATATATATATATATATATATATATATATATATATATATATATATATATATATATATATATATATATATATATATATATATATATATATATATATATATATATATATATATATATATATATATATATATATATATATATATATATATTAGGAACATAAAGTACCATCAAAACGCAAAAGTTGTCTTTGTTTGATATCACTAACCATACCTGTAAATTCAAACATAGAAACTAATTAGATATGCTTTTAGTTCAAAAAAAATTTGGTGCATATAAATAGAAATCGATTTGCCATCCTTCAAAGTTTTTGTAAGCAAATTCGTTATAGGAGTGTTGTACTCGTCGTCAATAAAGAGAACTATGATAAATGTGTAGAAAACATTAATTTATATAAAGAGATATTAAATATTTTATATTTAAAAATTATTTATAAAGAGAACTATGATAAATGTGTAGAAAACATTGATTTATATAAAGAGATATTAAATATTTTATATTTAAAAATTATTTATTGCTAGATCGTTTATTATTCATTCTTAAAATTTAAAATTCAAATAGATATCCATTATTATATAAAATTAAGGAGTAAAATGATTTTTTAGAGTTTCCTTTTAGACCCTATTAGTTTTATTATAATAAAGATAAAAAAAAAGCTCAATTAAAAAACTAATATGTAATTTATTGCACGTGAATGGATATTTGGAATTTTTTATTCAAATAATTCAAATTTTTAAAAAAATCTTAAAATAACCTCCTTTTCAAAATTATTCTTAAAGTGCTCCAGTTAGGGTTTGAGATTACACAAGGGTGCCAGATGGATTGGCGACACCTTGTTAAGGCTACAAGGGAGTCGCCAATTGGATTGGAGACTCCTCATGCAGTCTCCAATCCAATTGGCGACTTGGTGTTGAACTTACAAGAGAGTCGCCAATTCATCTGGAGACCCTTTGAATTTTAAATTTTTTTTCAAAAAAATAGATACTTCCAAAAATAATTAATAAAATAAGTTAGACGGAAAAATAAATGTTATCATTAATTAAAAAAAAGTATTACATAAACTAATGTTGGCGACCGGGTTGGTCATACCGACCACCGGTTCCACATTTCCTAAGCACCCTAACTCGTTGAGCTCATCTCCCACGTTATTGATTCACGTCTGGTGTTTGAGGACTTGAAGTCTCATGAACATTCCTAGATGGTTCCCGAAGAATCTCTTGCATTTCCATTAGGTCTTGTGGGTTGAAACTGAGCGTGCGACCCATGTCAGAGTAGTTCGAATGTGATGAAGGGGTCATTGGTGTGCGGCCTGGATGGTTGAAGGGGGACATTGGTGTGAACGATTCGTTGGAGAAAGGTTGAAATGGTAGTGGTGTTTGAAAGCCATAACATTGTTGAAATGGTTGAGTGGCTAGGCCATGGTATGATGTCAGAGCGTTTTGGCTATGGAAAGATGTTTGGGTGTTATGGCTATGGTATGATATACCCTCGTTATGCCTATATCTTGATGTTGTGTTGGGGCCATAGCCATATTGGGATTCTAGGTAGTAGTCAATGTGTGGGAGATGGTATGGGGGACGTTCTTGGTATTGTGGTTGGGTTTTTGGCATGTTTGGATGGTGAATGTAACACCCCCTTCTATACCCCAAATAAATGCATATAAAACATTTAAGCATATACAAATTCATCAGAGTAAAAGTTTTAGAATAAGGTATAAAAGAAGAATGTCACAACTTCACCAATAAAACACTTTCACATTTTTCTCCATAAGATATGTAACATTTTCAAAATTTAGCGGAAGATCAAATCATTTAATCATTTTCAAAATATTAATCCACGTACATACAAGTTAATCCAAATTAATACATCATATCAGTTAGATTACACAATCACATCAACTGATACATCGCAATGTATCACAAAAGAATGACTATACTAGTCTAACTACCCGGTGTTACATATCAGTGCAGCAGACTCAAAAGAATGAAGACTATTCTTCACAAAGGACTCCAGCATCCTAATCTGCAATGCCTCGTAGAGCATTATAAAACAGCAGAAGGGTGAGAAATATAACCATAATAATCAAGGCATAAGATTACGTATATATAGGTATCATATAACACATATACACATTTCTCACCACACTTCATTCTCATAATCATAATCATATCACGTTCACATATATCAACATTATGAACATCTACAAGCACATCCCTTCATGCTTGACTTCACAATCATTCACAAGCACATTTGTACCACAACAATATTATGCAATGTGACTCAACATATTCAATGCAACTCAATGCTATGCGGTACCGACTCTCGTTATCTTTTTTCGGTTTTCACTCTAAACCGGGTCCAACTTTCTAGACCGATAACTCATTATCATTTTTCGGTTTTTACTTTAAACCGGGTCCACCCTTCTAGACCGATAACAACCAAGCCCGTCCCCTAGGCTTCAAACCCACCCTTCTAGGTTTGGGACAAGCCACTAGTTTCCACGAAACTAACAGACATTGCCTCTTGACTGAATGATGCATGTACAATCAACTAATCACAATAAATGCACTTAAGACCGTTCCCGCGTCTTAATCCCATGCATTCGAATAATTCACCCCTTCGAGAATTTCATTATGATTGCACATACAACATATATCAAACATTTATCAATGTATTCATTCCAAACATCATCATTATCATATTCAACAACAATGCACACATATCACATATGTTCCCATGCATTTACACAACAATCGCATATAAATATGCACTCACAATTCATTAGACAATACACATACATTCATCATTGTATTCACATGTATTTCTATTTAGCACAATTAATGCGCATCGCATATCAACTAGGATTCACGCCCGGAGGCTACCCACAACACACATCATCACCATAGATCATATCTATATCATATCATAGAGGTATTAACCTATGTGAATCAATCAAACAATCACCACATGAGCAACACAGCAAAAGAAAAATGCTGTCACATTCGCCTTCATTCGCCTGGCGAACCCTCGCAGCGAACCTTCGCCTGGCCTTCGCCTGACGAACTCTCTCAGCGAACACTCGCTAGGCTTCGCCTGGCGAGACTTCCCAGCGAACCCAAGTCAGTAGCTACTGACTTCATTCGCCACCATTCTCCAGCACCTTCGCTGGGCGAACCTTCGCTATCCAACTTCGCCTGGCGAACTCGCCAGCGAAGTCCACTGGAACTTAGACTTAATTACTCGCCAGCATTCGCTAGGCTTCTCCTGGCGAAGCTTCGCCTTTGCTCGCCTGGCGAGAGCCAGCGAACCTGCGCAGAACAGAATCACACTCTGTCTCTCCTTCACCAATCCATCATCAACCAAACCTCAAACATCCAAAACAGCACAAATGGCATCAATACATGTTACCCGACTATTCTACGGCATTATTTCTCAGTTTCAACCGATTAAATCATGAATCTACCAATTAATCCAACTTTTTCCCTAAATGGAAAAGGGGTAGAAACTACACCAAAACCCCAACCCAACATACATAACATCATGCAATGATCAAATAGAAAAATTTCTCACCCTTACCTCGATTAATCGGAGCTTTGATGTTGGTTCTTGATGATTTCCACTTTTCCTCTTCTTCTCTTCTCTTTCTCTCCTTTCTTCTTCTTTCCTCTTTCTTTCCAAATGTTTTCTATCTTTCTTTTCTTTTCTTTCTCTCTTATATATTTCCTTCATTTTCCCTCCTCTCCAATTCCTTCTTAATTTTCTATCCATACCAATTAATAAAATTAATTCCAATATTAACATAAAATCCCACTAAATCAATTAATTACTACAATTAATTATTTAATGAAATTTGGGCTGTTACAACCCTCCCCCACTTAGGAATTTTCGTCCTCGAAAATGTTACCTGATTCAAACAGCTCTGGATAAGACTCTTTCATCCGACTCTCAAGCTCCCAAGTAACATTTCCACCAGCCAGTCCTCCCCAAGCGACCTTCACTAAAGCAATCTCTTTACCTCGAAGCTGTTTCAATTTCCGATCCTCAATCCGCATAGGTGATGTCTCAACAGTCAGGTTATCTCTCACCTGCACATCATCTATTTGGACTACATGAGACGGATCCGCAATGTATTTCCTCAACTGAGATACATGGAATACGTCGTGAAGATTAGCAAGCGACGGTGGTAAAGCCACACGATAGGCCACTTCTCATATCCTTTGCAAAATCTGATAAGGACCAATGAAACGCGGTGACAACTTGCGCGACTTCAGTGCCCTACCAACACCTGTCATCGGAGTGACTCGAAGAAACACATGATCTCCCTCTTGAAATTCAAGTGCCTTCCTCCTCTTGTCATAATAACTCTTCTGACGACTCTGAGCAACTCTCATCTTCTCTTGAATCATCTTGATCTTATCAGTGGTCTGTTGAACTAACTCGGGTCCAACAACCGAACTCTCTCCGGACTCAAACCAACACAATGGTGTCCTACACCGCCTACCATACAACGCCTCAAATGGTGCCATACCGATACTCGAATGAAAACTATTGTTGTAGGTAAACTCAATCAAAGGAAAGTAGTTATCCCAAGCTCCTCCTTTTTCCAATACACAAGCTCTCAAAAGATCTTCAAGCGACTGAATCGTCCTCTCCGTCTGACCATCAGTCTGAGGATGATACGCTGAACTCAAACGCAACTTAGTACCCAAAACACTCTGTAGGCTCTCCCAAAATCTCGAAGTGAACCTCGGATCTCTATCCGAAACAATACTCGACGGAATACCATGCAAACACACAATCCTCTCAATATACAACTTAGCCAACTTCTCCAAAGGGTAATCCATACGCATAGGGATAAAGTGAGCAGATTTAGTCAACCTATCCACGATAACCCAAATAGCCTCAAAATTACTCGGCGTCCTCGGCAAACCCGATACAAAATCCATGGAGATACTATCCCATTTCCACTCAGGAATAAACAACGGCTTCATCAAACCCGGTGGCTTCTGATGCTCAATCTTTGACTTCTGGCAAGTCAAACAAGAATATACAAATTCCGCGATATCCTTCTTCATACTAGGCCACTAAAATACTTTCCTCAAATCCTGATACATCTTAGTAGCACCCGGATGAATACTCAATCCGCTACGATGTCCTTCCTCAAGGATGCTCTTCTTAAGCTCAACCATGTTCGGAACACAAACTCGATCTCGACATCTCATAATACCATTCTCATCAATCCGAAAACCACCACCTTGGCCTTGGTTGATTAAAGTCAACCGATCAACTAAGCTCAAATCCGATTTCTGTCCTACTCGAATTTCGTCCAAAATACCACTCGTAAGCTTTAACATACCCAACTTAAATCCAAAAGAAGTCCTCTCACATACCAAACTCAAATCTCGAAATTGCTCGACCAATTCTAACTCTTTCACCATCAACGCCGACATATGCAATGATTTCCGACTCAATGCATCCGCTACTACATTCGCTTTACCCGGATGGTAATTCAAGCCAAAATCATAATCCTTCAAAAGTTCAAGCCATCTTCTTTGTCTCGCATTCAATTACTTTTGATCAAAAAGATATCTCAAACTCTTGTGGTCAATAAACACTTCAAATCTTGCGCCAAATAAATAGTGCCTCCAGAGTTTCAACAAGAACACAACGGCGGTCAACTCTAAGTCATGCGTCGGATAATCCTTCTCATGCACTTTGAGTTGCCTCGAAGCATAAGCTACAACTTGGTTATTCTGCATCAACACACCTCCTAAACCTATCAAAGAAGCATCACAATACACAACGAATGGTTCTTCTGGATTTGGCAGAATCAAAACAGGAGCTGTCGTCAACCTTCGCTTAAGTTCTTGAAAACTCGCTTCACTCTTGGCGTCCCAAACAAAGGCTTGACCTTTCCTAGTCAACTGTGTCAACAACAACGATAACTTAGCAAATCCTTCAATAAACTTCCGATAATAACCGGCTAGACCAAGAAAACTTCTGATCTCAAAAACTGACTTCGGAGTCTCCCATTGCGACACCGCTTCAACCTTCGACGGATCGACCGCAATACCACTACTAGAAATCACATGACCAAGGAAACTAACTTCCTTCAACCAAACCCCACACTTAGAAAGCTTTGCAAACAACCGCTTCTCTCTCAACACAGTTAACACAATATTCAGATGCTCGGCATGCTCTTCTTCGTTCTTCGAATAAACCAAGATGTCGTCGATAAACACAACCACAAACTTATCCAAATAAGGATGGAAAATCCTATTCATGTATTACATAAATACACCTGGTGCATTAGTCACACCAAATGACATCACGGAATACTCATAGTGTCCATACCTCGTCCGAAAGGCCGTCTTCTGAATATCCTCAGCTTTCACACGGATCTGATGATACCCAAATCTCAAATCAATCTTGCTGAACACGCTTGCACCAACCAACTGATCCATCAGATCATCAATCCTTGGAAGTGGATACTTATTCTTAATAGTCACCTTGTTCAACTGTCTGTAATCCACACAGAGCCTCATAGAACCCTCTTTCTTCTTAACCAACAACACCGGTGCACCCCACGGTGACACGCTCGGACGAATAAACCTCTTTTCAAGCAAATCCTCAAGTTGACTCTTCAACTCTTTTAACTCCGAGGCCGACATACGATATGGAGCCATCGATATCAGACTAGTTCCAGGAATCAAATCTATCGAAAACTCCACTTCTCACTCCGGCGGTAAATCCTTTATCTCTTCAGGGAATACTTCCGGAAAATCTCTAACAATGGGCAAAGCCTCAATCTCTTCACTTTCACTAGTCCTCAAAGTTGCCATAAGCATAAATACCTTAGCCCCATCTTATACTGATTCCTTCACTTGTTTCCTCGTCATAAACAATCCCCTTTCAACATCCGAGTCGGGAAAAATAACCGTTTTGTCAAAACAGTTAATATACACACGATTGAATTTTAACCAATTCATTCCAAGAATGACATCCAGTTGATCTAAATGAAGACACACTAAATCGATCCCAAAATCTCTACCGAAAATACTCAACGGGCAATTCAAGCAAACATACGGTGTAGTTACCGAACCCATAGCAGGAGTATCAATAACCATACCGCCACCAATCACAGACAACTCAAGATTTAACCTTCTAACACAATCCAAAGAAATAAGAGAATGCGTAGTTCCGGTATCAATTATAGCGATCAAAGGTATACCATTAATAAAACACGTACCTCTGATCAAGCGATCGTCACTAGCAGTCTCAGATCCAGATAGAGCGAACACTTTCCCGCTCCCTTGATTCTTCTTCGGCTTATCACATTTGGTACTGATGTGCCCTTGCTCACCACAATTGTAGCAAGTCACACCCGCACCACTTCTGCATTCCAGAGCCTTGTGGCCTGGCTTGCCACACTTAAAACACGCCTTCTCAACACTTTTGCATTCCGAAGCACGGTGTCCCTCTTCACCACACCTATAACATCTAACTGAGGTAGAAACTCCCCCACTTGGCTTCTTGCCAAAACCAAACTTTTGTTTCCCCTTATCAGCAGGAGTTACGTAAGGTTTTCCTCTGAATTGTCCCTTTCCTTTCTTGTCACTTAGGCTCTTGTAGTGGCTAGACCTAGCCCTACAGTCTTCGTCATAAATTCTGCTCTTGTTAACCAACTCAGAAAACCGTCTGATTTCCTGGTACCCAATAGCTTGGCTAATCTCGGGTCTCAAACCGTTCACAAACTTGAGGCACTTAGACCTCTCAGCATTACCAGTATTATAGTGAGGACAAAATTTGATCAACTCCTCAAATTTCGCCGCATACTCAGCAACCGTCGAATTACCTTGCTTCAACTCAAGAAATTCGATCTCTTTCTTCCCCCACACATCCTCTGGAAAATACTTCTCCAGAAAAGTTTCTCTAAACAAATCCCACGTAATCACAATATCATCTTCCTCAAATCTTTGGCGAGTATTACCCCACCAATCTTCAGCTTCTTCTTCGAGCATATGAGTCCCAAACTGCACCTTCTGTGCATCCGAGCAATTCATAACTCGAAAAATCTTTTCCACAGCTTTCAACCAAATTTGTGCCTTGTCCGGTTCATGAGTTCCCTTGAAGACCGGAGGGTTATTCTTTTGGAATTTCCCCAAAGCACGGAATCCATCATAAGCATGATTCCTCACATTCACATTGGCCGGAGGATTCTGCCCAATTGCCCCCGCCAATCTCGTCAATGCCTCCGCAATCGCTTCGTCGTTCCTTCCTGCAACCATCTTACTAATTTCAACAACAGAACCACGTAAGAACAACCAATATTGATAATGCAACACACGCATATCAATAACACACAGGAAAAACACTCTAACAACTTGGCCAGACGGACCGACCTGCTCTGATACCACTATTGTAACACCCCCTTCTATACCCCAAATAAATGCATATAAAACATTTAAGCATATACAAATTCATCAGAGTAAAAGTTTTAGAATAAGGTATAAAAGAAGAATGTCACAACTTCACCAATAAAACACTTTCACATTTTTCTCCATAAGATATGTAACATTTTCAAAATTTAGCGGAAGATCAAATCATTTAATCGTTTTAAAAATATTAATCCACGTACACACAAGTTAATCCAAATTAATACATCATATCAGTTAGATTACACAATCACATCAACTGATACATCGCAATGTATCACAAAAGAATGACTATACTAGTCTAACTACCCGGTGTTACATATCAGAGCAGCAGACTCAAAAGAATGAAGACTATTCTTCACAAAGGACTCCAGCATCCTAATCTGCAATGCCTCGTAGAGCATTATAAAACAGCAGAAGGGTGAGAAATATAACCATAATAATCAAGGCATAAGATTACGTATATATAGGTATCATATAACACATATTCACATTTCTCACCACACTTCATTCTCATAATCATAATCATATCACGTTCACATATATCAACATTATGAACATCCACAAGCACATCCCTTCATGCTTGACTTCACAATCATTCACAAGCACATTTGTACCATAACAATATTATGCAATGTGACTCAACATATTCAATGCAACTCAATGCTATGCGGTACCGACTCTCGTTATCTTTTTTCGGTTTTCACTCTAAACCGGGTCCACCCTTCTAGACCGATAACTCGTTATCATTTTTCGGTTTTTACTTTAAACCGGGTCCACCCTTCTAGACCGATAACAACCAAGCCCGTCCCCTAGGCTTCAAACCCACCCTTCTAGGTTTGGGACAAGCCACTAGTTTCCACGAAACTAACAGACATTGCCTCTTGACTGAATGATGCATGTACAATCAACTAATCACAATAAATGCACTTAAGACCGTTCCCGCGTCTTAATCCCATGCATTCGAATAATTCACCCCTTCGAGAATTTCATTATGATTGCACATACAATATATATCAAACATTTATCAATGTATTCATTCCAAACATCATCATTATCATATTCAACAACAATGCACACATATCACATATGTTCCCATGCATTTACACAACAATCGCATATAAATATGCACTCACAATTCATTAGACAATACACATACATTCATCATTGTATTCACATGTATTTCTATTTAGCACAATTAATGTGCATCGCATATCAACTAGGATTCACGCCCGGAGGCTACCCACAACACACATCATCACCATAGATCATATCTATATCATATCATAGAGGTATTAACCTATGTGAATCAATCAAACAATCACCACATGAGCAACACAGCAAAAGAAAAATGTTGTCACATTCGCCTTCATTCGCCTGGCGAACCCTCGCAGCAAACCTTCGCCTGGCCTTCGCCTGGCGAACTCTCTCAGCGAACACTCGCTAGGCTTCGCCTGGCGAGACTTCCCAGCGAACCCAAGTCAGTAGCTACTGACTTCATTCGCCACCATTCGCCAGCACCTTCGCTGGGAGAACCTTCGCTATCCAACTTCGCCTGGCGAACTCGCCAGCGAAGTCCACTGGAACTTAGACTTAATTACTCGCCAGCATTTGCTAGGCTTCGCCTGGCGAAGCTTCGCCTTCGCTCGCCTGGCGAGAGCCAGCGAACCTGCGCAGAACAGAATCACACTCTGTCTCTCCTTCACCAATCCATCATCAACCAAACCTCAAACATCCAAAACAGCACAAATGGCATCAATACATGTTACCCGACTATTCTACGGCATTATTTCTCAGTTTCAACCGATTAAATCATGAATCTACCGATTAATCCAACTTTTGCCCTAAATGGAAAAGGGGTAGAAACTACACCAAAACCCCAACCCAACATACATAACATCATGCAATGATCAAATAGAAACATTTCTCACCCTTACCTCGATTAATCGGAGCTTTGATGTTGGTTCTTGATGATTTCCACTTTTCCTCTTCTTCTCTTCTCTTTCTCTCCTTTCTTCTTCTTTCCTCTTTCTTTCCAAATGTTTTCTATCTTTCTTTTCTTTTCTTTCTCTCTTATATATTTCCTTCATTTTCCCTCCTCTCCAATTCCTTCTTAATTTTCTATCCATACCAATTAATAAAATTAATTCCATTATTAACATAAAATCCCACTAAATCAATTAATTACTACAATTAATTATTTAATGAAATTTGGGCTGTTACAGTGAATGGGTTGGTAACTCTGTTGGGTAGGGGGCTGCGAGTAACATGGCCTTTCTGGTAGGTTAAACGTTGAAACGTCTTATGTATAGGTGGTTTGGCATGGGTCATATAAATATCTGTCTTCGGAGACAAACCCAGTTGCAACTGATCTGTACCAATCCATATAATTAATAGTTGGTATAGATGTTGTTGTCATCACCAGGTCATGTAAGACATGGGCGCTGCGGGTCATCCATTTACGACGCTCAGATTTTTCAAAATCCTTCCAGTTGAGAAACTCTCATTGACCATTAACTCTTTTTAGATGTCATTTACTGATGTCAACAGGAGGATCTGGAATGTTTTGATGCATTCCAAATTGTAGTTTGACATAGTAACTGTTGTGCATCTCCACAGTTGTGAATCTGATGATCGGGACGCATGCAGTCCAAATAGCAGCATCTTCCTGTCTGACTTCATGTAGGTGTTCCATGCTTAGGTATGCACGTCATATGAACTGAAGAAGAGAAAAATATTAGATAATTAAATAGTTGATATAAAATACAAATTGATGTAGTTTAGAGGCCTTACATCTGCAGGTGTTAGGTGATCCAACAAATTGCGGTATTGAATGATATAATGTCTAGGGCATCTATTATAAGTCATACCCTTAGCCAACCATCTAAACCAAAAAAGTTTAAACTCAATTAGTTAGAAAGAATAATTATTAAGTGAAATAACTAAAGATTAAGTGATGAACTTACTTTTGTACATACGGGAAGGAAAAGTCATTGTGGTTGACAGGCGCTAGGGATGGCAATCTATACCAACCCCATGCTTGGAGCAAAACGGCGCATCCAGAAAAAGTATATGTGTTTTTTTGCGCACTTACATAAAGAGCTATATAAATAAGACAGACAAGCGGAGCCCCGACTATACTCTCTTGTTTTAGTCAGGTCTCTCAATAAAGGTAAATACATTATGTGCATAGAAGAACCAGTATCCTCGGGAAATAAAAATAAACCAATTAAAAGCATTAGATAACATCTGGTTTTTATTATTTTCATTTCCTCTGTAGAATCTTCATCTAATATAAAACCGGTGTACCATGATTTTAGGCGCGAAAGTAAGATACCTCGGCCTCTCAAGTTCTCATCTAGCAAGTCGACACCCAAAAGTTCCTCACAAATGGAACCATTAAGGTTTGTTGTTCCATTGACCGCCTTGCCATCAATATGCAAACCGAGTAACATGTACACGTCCTCTAAGGTCACGTTACATTCACCTGTTAGAAAAACGAAGGTGTGTATTTTCGGGCGCCATCTCTCTTGTAAAGCTAGTATAAACTTTGCATCAACGGAATAAGACATGATTTTGCTTACATGTCCGAAGCCGGCGAGCTCAATATATGGTTGAATTAATTTGTCAGGTGAAACATATTCATGGGCACGACACCGAAACTTAGAGACTTCCTACATAATAGTAAAACAAATATTAGACATAAAAAATAGAAGAGTTAAAAAAATTATAAGAGTAAAAAAAATTAACAGAATCACTAAAAATTAACATATACAAGAAACAATGAACACTTACATAAGTCGCGATATTTGCAACAGTGCCTCTATGTGTTTCACCCATTGTCAACAATACCATTACAACTGATTAAATGTGAATTAGATAACTAGTATACTGACACAAATAAACTTGATATTACCTCTCTACAACAAGTAAGAACCAGATCGTGCATTTTACCCATGCTTGCATCACCCTTTTATAGAGAATTTGTCTGAACATGCAAGCCATAAGAGTTGGCGACTCCATTGAACATTTACAAAGGGGCTCCAGTCTAATTGGCGACCCCTGCTAGGGAATTTAGCTCAACAACGTAGTCTGAGCCTTGTTACATGCATGCAAGGCATGCTGTCACCCACATGGAGACAGACAACATTAAAGTTGTGCCATGTCGCCAATGTAGGTGGCGAATCCATTAAATGCATGTTAGATGTCGCCAATTGAGTTGGCATCTTCAATTGATTAATTTGTCTTTGTCTCCAATTAATATGGCGCCTTAATGGATGTCCAAAAAACATAAATATGTTCCCATGCATTCAGACACTCATAGAAATAATTTTACTAGTCCATTACTAGTTCTTTTAGTATGTCATTTGCACCCAGATATATTGTGAACGCCCACTACAACGGAGAGACATATGTCTCCAATGTATTTGGGTTTGGTTTTCAAAACACCGACACTGTCCATTTCACAATCAATAGAAACACAGGTTTCTTGTATTTCAGAGAAAGATTGGAATCGAAATTAGGGCTCGGTCCTATAGCACAAATAATATTTCAAAACCCGGTTTATTTTGAAACCAACCACGTTAAATTTTATCCACTTAAAGTGAGAGACGACGAAGATGTAGAAAATATGTTCCTAAGTCACGAACATTCTGATTTCAACTACATTGAGTTGTATACGTTCTGTTAGAACACAGATTGGTGTTTAATTATATCTCTATATTTTGATGATAACTCTAATGAAATTTTGTATTAAGAAAATATATACTCTAATTTTGTTCAAGTGTTTTTGTTTCAGATATTAAAATAAATATTCTTATGGAAGCAAAAATGCATCTGAACAGTACTCTACGCAAAGCTCTGAAGCATCAGAAGCAAGTGATCATAAGACTCTAAGCGCTGCCAGAAGAGACTCTGAAGCAGAAGCTGCAGAAGACTCTGAAGCGTAATTGAAGAATTTATATGAAGAGTGCCAAGCATTGTTTCAAGAAGACTCTGAATGTACTTTACGCTGCAAGTACAGAGGCTTTGTTATTCAAACTCTGCTCTGAGTGATATTCACGCTGAAGCACTTTGGCTGCAAAACTATGATAACATCAAGAATCTGATATTGATAACTTTGAGACAGAAGCATTGTTGAAGAAAATATTATTCAAAGATATATTTGTTGGCATATTCCAAATGACTCTTTCCTTATTCATGTATGGCACAGGAAATCAGACAAAAGGGATTTGTCTGAACATTCCTCTTTTGGGAAAGCTAGAGTCAGTAGAAGACAAAAGGCTACAGCTACACAGCAACGCACAGTCTTCAAACATTGGACTTTCTGCCTATAAAAGGACGTCTTCAACAACATTTCAAAGTTGACGAATCAATTGAGAAATCAAACTGAAAACTACTCTCAAGCTCTCATACAATTTTATTTCATAAGTTGAATAGTTTTATTCGTTCTTAAACTAAGTGTAAATATCACAGTTGTGATAAAGCTTTTTAGAAGCAATTTAAACACTTGTTAGTTTACATTTATTTGTAAAAGGTTCCTTAAGAAGACCAAGTTGTGGTCAGGATTTCTTGAGAAGACTAAGACAGTTGTTCTTAATGGTTGACACTGTAATCTGTTTGAATATAGTGGATTAAGTCCTTGTGGAGAAAGGCAAATTACCTTGATAGGGTGGACTGGATTAGTTGAGTTCAACGAACCAGGATAAAAATAATTTGTTGTTTTTATTGCCATAATTATTTATAAACCCTTATTAAAACCCCCTTCTAAGTGTTTTTCTCACCTTCACGTTCATCCAACAAAATATTCCATCTCAATAGTCTCAAATCATTGATCAATCAACAGTTTTTGACTCAGATGAAACTGAATCACAATACTCAGATGAAACGGAACCAGAGGTCAACGTTGCTGACGCAGAAGAAGGAAGTGAGACGTTGGTATATGAATTGTTGAACGACAATGTTGAAGATGACGAACAAGTACCAATACCTCCAGGTCATGCATACTATCCGTCTCAACATATGACAGACTTGGACTTGCAAAACGATGAGAGATCTGCAAATATGTTTCACAACTCGTATAGACGGTCAGAGAATGAGTTAAAGGTTGGAGACCGATTTCGTACGAAGGCGGTGTTAGACTATGGCACGGATCTAGAAGGGGGGTTGAATAGATCCCCAATTAAAATTTGAGTCGGCGCTACCAATTAAAAATTGGTTTTAAAAATGTTTTAAGTGCGGAAGCGGCCGAGGAAATTATAGTCTAAAACGAACGGTTATTGGAAAACCCAATATGCGTAAGCCTTTGGATTAATGACAATCTAGAAAATAGAATCACAACACTAATCACACTTATCAATTATCTACTTTAGTTGTTAGGATTCCTAGTTCCAATGATCAAAGAGCAACCCAAAACTAGATACACAAGTAAGATAATTTTGGTTCAAGCAATTTGTCAAACACTTGGTGTGCAAGACACTCCAAGTGATATTTATGTTGAGTAAGTGATTCCAACTAGCCTAGTACAATGGCTTATTGTACTTTGGAGTCAAAAACAGCGTTTTAACCTCTTACTCAATTGATATCACAATTTTGACAGATAGTGCTTATACAAAAATCACTTATTTTGAGCTATAACGTAAATGCTGAAAAATAGAGAAGACAAGTATTTGGTGAGGCAGTTCCCCCGTCGTCCTCGCTTCGGGGTACGTCTGCCCTCAATTCTAAAACAAGAATTGAGATAGATTTTATAGATATCACCTGTTGAATCTAACCGTTTATACAAGGATTGAGCAGCAAATATACAACAGAAATCTCAATGTGTTGAAAGTTGCTTTCACTCTTTGCCCCTTGACTCAAGATGAATCAAGTCCTCCGATTTGTGTTGATGAACCTCAGATTCCAGCCTCCTTATTGAATAACACGTTGTTGTTCAAACCTTCGGCTCCGGCTGATTTCAACAGCAGCAAATCGAACCCGAGATCTTCCTTTCAATATCACTGAATCCGCTACTAGACTTGTGAAGAACACCTCTTCACAATCACCTTCGCTCAGTTGACCCTTGATGAAGAATCTCGTCCAAAAACCCCCAAAATTCAAACCAATCTTGGAGGGTAAAACCCCAACGGGTTTATTCAAGAAAGAACCTGTCTCAAGCTTCAACCTGAACTTGATTCTCCAATCTAAGCTTCGAACCTTATCACCTTGAATCTCTCACAAATGCATTTCAAAAATGATTGTATGTAATTCAAATGTTGTAAGATGTAGAAGATGAAGATGATGAATCTTGGACACCTATTTCACTCTTTCTTATTTTTGAACACATGAATCAAAAGATTATCAAATGTTAAAATGACACAAGTGGTTAAACAAGTATATATAGTGCCAACTCAATTTTAGACATAACAGTATTTCAAATATAAGAGGGAATCATTTAAAAACAGAATTCCCACGCGAACGGTCGAGTACAGCAGGTCTGTGCGTCGACGCATGGCCTGTGTTGTTTGGAAATCTGGAAAATTCATCAGTATGCGTCGACCATACAGTTGGCGTGCGCTGACCCGTTGAAAACTATTTCCCTTATGCGCCGACCCTATGGTCGACTCATGCCTTTACGCGCTAACCCGTTGGAAAGTTTTTCCCTCATGCGCCGACCCTATGGTCGACTCATTGCCTTGTGCGCTGACTAGTGGAGAATTGCTCTGATGCATGCGCTGACCCTATGGTCGACTCATACCCTGCACACCTGCAAAAATTCATCAGTTTGTGGTCTTTCATGCCTCTGGTCATGATTGCATTTTATCTACACATAGTATATTTATTACAGCAGTTTTAAGACAAGTATAAAGAATATGGTAGGTGATACGTTTCATCTGTTTAGTAGATCTGGAGTTTATAATTTCCAATCTATCCAGGGAATTTGTCATCATCGAAACCTGCATTGACCAATGTCTTGCATACTTGTGTGATATGTGGCGGTTTGCCTCCATAATCTCCCCCTTTTTGATGATGACAACCTGTATACAACTAAAACACCAAATATGCAATGTATACACAAATGTATACACAAGCTTCCCCTTTCTTTTGTAATATAAGGTTGTAGAACAAACAGCCATCAACTGTTGTTAATATCCTGACTTGGCTTTGGTGTTGGCTTGCTAGCTTGCTACATGTTCTTCTCCCCCTTTGACACCATCAAAAAGAGAAGGAAAACACATCAATTAACAGAGAACAGACAATAGGTGATAGTTAATTACAAAACTTCACACATAAGAATGATAATGAACAAAAGTAACTTGAATTAATAGATAATTACGAGAACATGCAAAGTAGGTGAATATTCAGGCACACATAATACGGAAAAATGAAAAGTACATAGAAGAAACACATATGCAACTATGAAATATGCAACTATGAAACTAATATCCCCGACCTCGGCCCCTCCCCCGGTATGCAGTATCGGAATTGCGGTAAGGATCCGAGAAGTCCAGAAAGGCTTCTACGGACATGTTGAGGTGATGAAGAGAGTCGGTGATTTCCAAGTCTTGCCTTTCATGTGATTCAACCAGAGCTTCAATACGGGCGTCCATCCAAGTTGAAAATGAATTTAACCTTTCATTTTGGGTATGAAGCTCAGCTCTAATCTGCTCCATTTGAGTATCTTGACTCCTCATGAAATTTTGTTGATCTAACTGCATGGACTGCAGCATATTAATGACTTCAGAGTTGTCCGAAGGTGGAGGAGGTGATGAGTGCTGGGAAGGTTGATAGTCTTGAGGGTAGCCGTGATATGGGTCGTAAAATCTACCCAGGGTAGTCCAGCCTATGTATTTCCATTCACCCCATCCCTGATTTGTATAATCGTCTTCTTGTGCTTCTGATGGAGCTGAATACTGGACCCAATCGGTATTTGGAGGCGTATCTTGAACTGGAGATTGATGATAGTCTTGCGACTCACATACAGGTTCTTGTACCTCTACAGCTATATCTTCTTCATCATCGTCTTCTTCACCTTGTTCTTCACTTTCTTCTTCAGAGCTGTCATCGGAACTATCACGAGTCACCCGAGGAATATTGGCGCGACGGACAAATCTGTATGATCGTCGTTCAGCACACCAAAAATACCCCATCATTGCAAGGGTTTTGGTGCTAAATTCTTTGTCAGAGGGGACTGAAACACAAGGAAATGTTAGGTATACAACATTTGTTGCGGCAAGAATTTTCGAAATAAACGAACCATAGGCTAAAGCAGTGCCTCTACTTGAGTCTCTCAGAGCAAAAATCCTGCTTGCAATATAGTATGGCCAGTTTATTTTGATCCTATGTTTCAATATATAGATGAGATGTACCTCAGCTTGTTCGACACGGGACAGTCCACCTTTTTTCGGTCGTAGTATGCGAGCGACAATCCACTGAAGGATGCGCTCCCCTGTACTGAGTTTCCCGGCTGTGACCGTTTTAGGAAAGGCATCATTGTTGAAAATGGCATCTGGATAGGGTCTTTTGAGCATGTCATTCAGAGCGCTCTTAAATTCATACCCTGGCACCGTACGAGTGTCCGTTACCTCATGAAGAGGTGGCGCATCAGCATCGACAGTCAAATCAAAATACTTGTTCCATACTTCAGAATTTATGTTTACCAGTTTATTACCGACAGAAGTGTGGAAATGTTGATCTTGAAAGTTACCCCGCAGATTTGTGTAGAACACCCGGACCAAATCCTCACTGTACTTTGGGTTGCACTCCAGAAAATTGAAGAACCCCTGAACTTCCAGTAGAGACAGAATTTGGGTGAGATGCAAGCGCTCCCCCGTTGCCTGGTAGAAAGCATGTTGTGGAACTATGGCTCTTTTGCTGAGACTCTTGTTGAAGTTTTCAACAGCAGGTGGATGAACTAGTGAAACAGCGGTAATAGGGACTGAAGCAGATGATGATGAGGCCCTTGATCTCTTACCTGTATTTTTGTGAAGAAAAGAAGCCATTGATGATGATTTTTGGAGAATTTGTAGAGATGAACTTTGAAGAGAGTAGTTGAGGATAATTTTGGAGAAGATGAAGACTATTCCCTTTAATATAGAGAGGTTTTAGGGTTTTTGGGAAGAGGGAGGAGACAAGAGGACACAATAGATGCCTAGATGCAATTTACAAGACAAATGCCATATCAAATCATAACAAAAGTTAACTGCACATTAAATGGAGAAGAAGAGAAACTTGGAACGGTTTTCAAAAAAAATTCTGGGTTTTTGCGCGAGCTGTCGACCATAGCCCCTGCATGCGACGACGCATACTGTACATTTTTTTATAATTTTGAAAGTTTACATCATGTGTCGACTGTTGTCCTGTTTAGGTCGACTCATAACCTTCAAAAACCCAATTTTTCAGTTTCATATTATGCAGAATGCCACGCTTGCCTATTTATCATGTCTATTCACCCTTTCAAAATATGATTTGCATTCAACACACATAGTATCAGCAGCAAAAGTCACATACATATATAAGTACCATGATTGTCAAACAATATAGTTAGTTTCAAGTCATGAATGTTTAGAGAGAGAGAGAGATATATAAAGAGAGAGAAAGGAGCAATATCACCTCTATACCGACCACACTTGTTAACCATATGTTTGTGCTTGCAACAAACTCTAAACTTGTTAGTGGTACAAAAGCATAGTTGTAAATAGATTAATTATGAACGTAGTAATTGTTAAACCCGATTAGAAATGTCGAGAATACCAAGTTCTCGACGGGTATGAAAGAAAGGCTTATTGGCTAGCGGCTTTGTGAAAATGTCCGCTAGTTGGTTTTTGGTATCAACGTGTTCAAAGACAACGTCACCCTTCTCTACATGGTCCCTCAGAAAATGGTGTCGAATTTCTATGTGTTTGGTACGCGAATGTAACACCGGATTTTTGGTAAGATTTATAGCACTGGTGTTGTCACAAAATATTGGAACATGTTCTAGCTTCAAATTGAAGTCCAATAGTTGTTGTTTAAGCCATAGGACTTGCGCACAACAACTACTGACGGCTACGTATTCCGCTTCGGCGGTTGACATAGCAACAGACACTTGTTTCTTGCTGTGCCAACTGACCAAGGAATTTGAAAATAAGTGACACGTACCACTGGTGCTTTTCCTATCTGATTTGCAACCGGAAAAATCGGAATCGGAGAAGCCTACCAATGAACAATCATTACCTTTGGAATACCACAGTCCATATTTCGGAGTACCAGATAGGTATCGAAGTATGCGTTTGACAGATTTTAGGTAGGATTCCTTAGGACATGATTGGTATCTGGCGCACATACACACGCTAAATATAATGTCGGGACGCGAAGTAGTAAGATAGAGAAGTGAGCCAATCATACCTCTGTACCTTTTTACCTCAACATTTTTACCACTTTCATCTTTACTCATATTTGCACATGTTGGCATAGGGGTGTCTATGGCCTTTGAATTTGCCATGTTAAATCTCTTGAGAAGATCCAAACAATATTTTGTTTGGCTCACGAATGTTCCTTGCTTCAGTTGCTTGATTTGCAAACCGAGAGAGTATGTGAGTTCACCCATCACACTCATCTCGAATTCACCCTGCATAAGCTCAGCAAACTCTCTTACGAGATTCATGTTAGTGGATCTTAATATGATATCGTCAACATAAATTTGTACAAGAATTAAGTGCTTTCCTTGACGTTTAATGAAGAGAGTAGTATCAACCTTTCCTCTTGAGTAGCCTTGATCAAGTAAGAATTTGCTTAGTCTCTCATACCAAGCTCTAGGAGCTTGTTTGAGACCGTACAAAGCTCTTTTCAGTTTATAGACATGATCAGGATACTCATGAGACTCAAAACCAGGTGGTTGAGCAACATAGACTTCTTGATTTATGAACCCGTTAAGGAACACACTTTTGACTTCCATTTGAAATAACTTAAAATCTTTCGCACAAGCGAAAGCAAGTAAAAGGTGTATAGCCTCGAGTCGGGCAACCGGCGCATAAGTTTCCTCATAGTCGATGCCTTCCTCTTGGTTATACCCTTACGCGACTAAACGCGCTTTGCTGCGAGTTATTACTCCGTTCTCGTCCAGTTTATTTCTAAACACCCATCGGGTGCCGATTACTCGATGACCTCGCGGAGGAGGGACAAGGTCTCAAACCTCATTTCTAGTGAATTGATTTAGTTCCTCCTGCATTGACAAATACCAATGTTCATCGAGTAGGGCTTCCTTAGGGTTTTTAGGTTCCATCTGTGACACGAATGCGAAGTGATAACAGAAATTACTTAGCTTCGATCGAGTTGTTACACCCTTTGTGATGTCTCCAAGACTGTTTTCAATTGGATGGTCTTTAGATGACTTCCACGCTTGAGGGAGATCATCGTTTGAAGGCGGATGAACTTCCTTTGTTACATCATGGTGTACATCCTTATCCTCCTCAATTTTGGCTTTGTCAGGTTGATCAATCCCCGTCTCGCCACTTTTGAGTATGGCTTCAGTGGATGTACCTGCACCATGAACAACATTATCCTTTCCGACATTTCTCGGGTAGGACTCATCAAAAGTAACATGCACAGACTCTTCTACAGCAAGTAATCGTTTATTATATATTCTATATGCTTTACTCGATTGAGAGTATCCGAGAAAGATACCTTCATCGGGTTTGGAATCAAATTTGCCTAAGTTTTTCTTTCAATTGTTTAATACAAAACATTTGCATCCAAACACATGCAAGTGAGAAACATTTGGCTTTCGCCCTTTTAAAAGTTCATACGGTGTTTTATTTAGAATGGGGCGAATAAGCACCCTATTCAAAACATAACACGTCGTACTAATGGCGTCGGCCCAAAAATATTTTGGTAAACCATTTTCGTTAATCATTGTTCTTCCTAATTCTTCTAAAATACGGTTTTTACGCTCCACAACCCCGTTTTGTTGAGGAGTGCGTGGAGCGGAGAAGTTATGATCTATACCATGGTTACTGCAATATTCTTCAAATAAGTGATTTTCAAACTCACCTCCATGGTCGCTTCTAATTGACACTATGTTTGTATTTAACTTATTTTGGGAAAGCTTAGCAAACTTTTCGAAAGCGGCAAATGTATCACTTTTACTTACTAAGAAGATGGTCCAACAAAACCTAGAAAAGTCGTCCACTATTACGAACCCGTAATAGTTTCCTCCTAGACTTTTAATCCTAGACGACCCAAACAAGTCCATATGCAGAAGTTCAAGAGGTCTCGTTGTTGAAATTATCTTTTTGGATTTAAATGAGATCCTCGTTTGCTTCCCTTTTTGACAAGCATCACAAAGGTGATCTTTGGTGAACTTTATTTTGGGAAGTCCTAAGACTAGGTCTTTTGAGACTACCTTATTGAGTAAGTCAAAATTAACATGCGCTAAACGCCTATGCCATAGCCATGAGTCTTCACTCATAGTTATGAGGCATTTGTCGCTTGTTAATGATACTTCATTTAAGTCAAGCATATATACGTTGTTTACTCTAAAACCATTAAACATATTCTTCTTATCATTTTCATGCACAATTTTTGCAACAATCTTTTGAAAAAGATACATTGTATCCTTTGTCGCATAATTGGCTAATGCTAAGCAGGTTATGTTTAAGGTTTTCGACAAGCAACACGCCGGAAATCATAGTAGAGGCGGGATTACCTACACTATCTTTACCTAGTATTGCTCCGCGGTTGTTATCACCATAAGTTACATACCCTTTCTTCTTAGCCACAAAGTCTATGAATAAGGATATGTCTCCAGACATGTGTCTTGAGCACCCACTGTTGAGAACCCATCTTCTCTCGGTGGTCTCGACACATTTCACCTATCAAAACATAATTAGCACAAGGAGGTACCCAATGGCATATTGGTGTCGCTACTCGAAAAAATGCATCGTGCAACGACGGGGAGGCGAAAAGAAAGGACAGAAGAGTCGCCACCGAATTTTATTTATCCCATGAGGGGAAAGGAAAATATCGAGAAAACCTTAAGAAAAGAATGGATAAGATGGTCTCGCAACCATGAACGGGTTCGGAAGCCGGTTATGCGAAGGGAAGGTATTAGCACCCCTCGCATCCATCGTACTCGATGGGAACCTTTTGTTTGTCGATGTGTGAATTTATTTGCTTAAATATTATGCTAAAAAGTTGTTCCAAAAGATAGAGAGAAGGGTTTAGAAACGGGGAAAGAGAGGTAACGGAGGAAAGAAAAGACTCGATAGGACTTCGCGGTCCTAGGCCTACGTATTCTCAACGGATGAGAAAGTCAGAGTCGACGTAGTTCGGGGCTACGGATATTGGGGGGAAAGTGCTCGACAAGGATTGTGGCCCTTGTGCCTACGTATCTTTACTTGAAAGAAGTGAAGAATCAGAGCAGCCGTAGTTCGGCCAACTACGGGTGAAAGGTGAAAAAGGGAGCTCGCCAAGACATCGCCGTCTTGTGCCTACGTATTCTCATCTGACATGAGAAATCAGAGCAAACGTAGTTCGTGCTAACAGTGTGTTGATGTTTTTTATGGATGATGCTATCGTGCGCATTCTAGCAGTTAGGTGTTTCGTTGCTCGCTCGTTGGAGACTTAGGCGTTACCTGTTTGCGGTAGAACGGACGTAACATATCCTTTTTGAAAGATTGATTAGTTTTCTCCACGCGAGGCAAGAAGTCACGTTTGATTGATTGGATTGTTTTTTAGGGGGCGAGACAGGTCCTCGGATAGTAACCCCTACAGGTAGTACCCAATTCTTTATCTCAAAGTTTTTGTTATAAAAGGGTGTGGCGAACGTAGCGTCTTCGTATTGAAAGACGAGTATCGAGACCACCCCCACTACAGTGAGCATCCTAACACTCGGAGAGGAAGAAGACTACACTTAATCCTCTCTCTTTAATTCAATGCAAAGAGAACCTCGTTCTCTTATTAAAGATGTTTTTGGTTTTGAATGGTAAGTGCTTTGCAACAGAGAACCCTACGGTAAACGTCAGCACTCGGGACAGGAGAAGGCCTACGCCTAACCACTCCACGACCATTCAAGTTTTTGCATGAAAAGAAAATTGAAAAAGCACTCGGTGCGGGACCGAGGTTTTAAGAGAGAGGGATATGGATGAGTGCGGGGAATACGAGCGTCTTTGTATTGAAGGACGAGTATCGAGACCACCCTCACTACAGTGGGCATCCCAACACTCGGAGAAGAAGAGGTCTACACTCAATCCTCTCTCTTTAATTCAGTACAAAGAAGTCAGTTTATTATTGAAAGTGTACTCGGTACGGGACCGAGGTTTTAGGAGGAAAAGTTGGAAGCGTCTTCGTATTGAAAGACGAGTGTCAAAACCACCCTCACTACAGTGGGCATCCCAACACTCGGAGAAGAAGGGGTCTACACCCAATCCTCTCTTTTTAATTAAATGCCAAGAATTGATTTTAAAGAGATGAGATTTGAAAATGGATGGGAAGCGTCTTCGTATTGAAAGACGAGTGTCAAAACCACCCTCACTACAATGAGCATCCCAACACTCGGAGAGGAAGAAAGTCTACACTTAATCCCCTCTTTTTAATTCAATACAAAGATAATTGGATATTGAAGATGGTTTTTCAATGTTTTTGAATCGAGTTGGGACAAGTAATGAAGAGAGAAAAGAGGTGGTCTCAGATCCAACATTACTCATCAATAATTTGACTGGTAATGAATTACGGAGGTCTCGTCATCGACCAAAACAAAGAAAATGGGACAAAACGCCCAATAATAAAAGAGAAATGGAATTCAACTCTAAAAATAAAGATGGAATAAACTTCTATATAAAATATAAATCAAAAATTTTAAAAGAAAGAAAAAAAGTATAGAACTTCTAAAATATATAGAATTCTAAATAGAAAATAAAACTTTTATAAGATAATATAATTATAAACTCTAAAAAAAATAATAATAATATATATTTAGCTAAAACATATTTACATATTAAAAATAAAGTAAAAAAAAAACAGAGAGGGCGAGATATAGATCTAGGAGGGGGCGGAATTATCATCATGGGCCGTGAGGCCCATTCAAATTCATTCACAACACAAAACAGAGCAGGGGGTATCTAATTAAATGGAGGAATGTAAATAGAAAAAATGGGCCGGAGGCCCATCAACATTTATCCCAAAAATAATCAGCAAAAATAAAAATAAAAATAAAAATAAAAAATAAAAGAACTTTCTTCTTCTTCCGAAACGCTCAGTCACCGTTCACGTCTCTCACTCTCAATTTCTCTGTTTTCGCTCACTCTGTTTCGGGTTTGGTGTTATGATTTTGTTCTGGGTTGAGATTATCCTGATTGTTTCTCTGGAGAGTCCTTTTGGGACGGCGAAGGAATCAATGTCGATGTTGAAGCCGAATTTCTTGTCGTAATCGCGGTTGCGGAGGATTTCGCGGATCTTGTCATCGGAGGAGGTGTTACGGGGTTCGTAGCTAACGTCGGCACGGGTTTTGATTTTCGTTTGGGGGTTTGGGCGAAGGTTAAATGGGTTTTCTTTTGTAGGTTGGTTTGCGGTTGAAACGGGTTTGAGGGTAGTGGCTGTGGCGGTTGCTGCAGAGAAGGTTGAAAAGATGATACTCGAGACTGAGTTCTGGATTTTCGTTTATGAGATTGGGAGGGCTTGAAGGTGGTGTTCAAAGACGAAGTGAGATTTCTGGAAATTTTCACAGTGGTCGTTTGTGTCCGAAAATGGTTAGGGTCAGGGATGGGTATTGAAGCTCTGAGGTTTGTGAGCGGATCTCCGGGTTAAAGGTTGAAGTTTCCAGTGGAGTTGTGAAGGGTTTCTCGGAGTTACGGCCACTGTTGGATTGATGTTGAAGGGTTGTATTGGTTTGTGAATATGTGCACACCAACTGTTTGTGAAAAGGTTTTGAAGTTTTTGTTATTGTTGTTGGCAAAGAAAGAAATATTTGAGGTATAATGTCATGATGGAATGCTGGTGTGGAGTGTTTTTCTTTGAATGGTGTGTCATAGTTTGAAGGTGAAGAACTGATCGAATGTGTTGCGATTGAACCTTGCGTCACAAATAGAGATTGCGGTAGTAAGCTGACTACATGAACGGATTCACGATGGTTGCGGTTGAATGAGTTTGGATAGGAAGATGAAGATTTGTGGAGTATGGTGCCGACAAAGTTGTAGGCGTGTTTTTTAAAGATGAGGAAATGTGTTATGTGTTGTTGCAGAAACAAAAACATGGTTGAACGGAAAAAATCGCAAGTTGGAGTGGCCTTTTGCCCAAACAGTAGCAGGTCTGAGTTTTGGGGTGGCAACAGTTGTTGGTACGAGTTTTGTTGTGGGTTTTTGAGGTTCACGAATATGATAGTGATTGTGAGAGCTGCTACAACAAGTGTGTTATTGTGATATCATGAAACAGATCTTAGCTGACAAAAAGCAAGGTTATTGTGAGTGGTTTCATGGTTGGAACGAAGGAAGGCCGAAAACCGAGTTGGTGAGGATGGATGATGGAGCGAGGGTGGCGGCTGCAGATTCGAAGAAGTTTGATTTTTTTGGCGGTTCGAATGGTGATGAAGCTCCGGCAGTGAGTTTGATGTCGAATGAGATGATGCAAGTGATGGTTGTAGGAAGATGTTTTTGAAGGAAGTTTTAATGGAGGTTTGAGGTGAAGTTTATTGATGTTGGTTGAACATTGAAGAAGGATGGACCAGAAAAGTTCCTTTGTGGTTTTTGGAGAGAGTGAAGAGTAGTGTGTGAGAGCCTAACAAGGAAAGTTTGTACTGAGCTATGTAGAATCGTTTTCTCCTCTTTTCTTTTGTGTGTCATTTTCAAGTGCAGGATTTCTATTTCATGGCAGGTTGTTGTCTGGTGTGGAGGATGTGGTTTGTTGGTCTGGTGTGGAGTGAATTTGCAGGCTGTTGTCTGTAGCAGGTTTTGTCTGGCGGTACGGTTTTGTCTGTTTTCTGCAGGGTTTTTGGCTGGTTGTAGGCTTGTAGCAGTGGTTTGGTTGTGTGTGGGCTTGTAGCAGTGGTTTGGTTGTGTTCATGTTTTTGTGGATCGTTTATGTATATACAAATTTGTGTAACATATCCCATGACGCTCGAAGCCATTTTCAGAACCTCTCGAGGACACCCTGGTTTTATGCTAGTTCAGACCTGCTCAAGATACTCCTGAAGTTTCTTAATGTGACCCATGTAGTCTTGGTCTTCGGCATTAAAAGTTATAGACTTCGCATCTGCACCAGGACCGTCAAACTGAAGCGAGCCTAGATTTCTACAAACATAGTCCATAAGGAAGCTTTTTGCATTTCTGCGTAATAGCTCATATGCTTTGCCTCTCATATTCACAGTAGCTAGATGGATAGCAAGTTTTCCAAATGATGCAATAGCTAGACACACGTTATCCATCGAAACTCCGATTGGGGTGCCTTGGAAATTACCATCGTTCAACACCTTATCCGTTGTGACATCAATCAAAGGATTGTCATTCACTGAATTAGTCTCCCTTTCTATTGATTTGGTTAAAAACCGTATGACTTCAATTTGTGGACCAAGCCATTGAGGAAAAGTTACAAGAGCGTAGCAATCTTTTTTAGGCTTCTGCAATGGATCTGGCTGCTGCAGTTTTGCGTTATTTACGGTACGAAACGATTTCCTGTTTTCATCTTCCTCTTTCAAATGTTCCACAAACCCACTCATTTACGCATTATGGATGTGGGACTATCATGCTGCTGAGCTTTCATTTTTCTGGTGCATATGCATTTTCCGCATTTTCTGTCTGGTTGTTTTGCAAGTCCACTCTTTCTATTGATGCGGAATGGCTGTTGGTCATGTGTTGGTCATGTTCCTTCCTTTTACTTTGTAATGGTGGATTAATTGTTATCTTGGCTGGACTTTTATGCAGGTTATGAATCCCTTTTACAAGTTGTGTAGAAGCTTTCATACTATCATTGTGCAATAGATAAAAGAGAGAGCATAGGCCGCACAGAGTTGTGACATCCACTTCACATATGATCCCCCTTCGAAGTAGCATAACGGGTTTCTTTTGTAAAAAGAAAACTTGGGCTTTTTTCTGATAGATGTGGGACCACTTTGAATTGTAACACTTGCTGCATATTTTTGAGTTTGTCATATTATCTTGGACTACAAACATATGTGGGCCACTTATGTAAATTCATTATTTCTTGTTGAATATAAAATTTAAAAAGAAAAGCTTTATATTCTTGGATCAAGTTTTGGTTTGAATTACTATGCAACTTTGAACTTGTCCGAAAACATGATGGCTCATAATAACAAGCGCTTGAATTTCCATGTAAATTTAGCCCAACAATCATACTATCCAAATTCCCAACATCTCTAATTATGAACTAAAACCTTGAATCAATTCCAAGAATCAACCCCTACTCAAATTTGACTTTGAATGAGCTTGTACCATTCTTGTAATGATAATGACTTATATCCTTGATTTTTTTGATTTCTTGCTCAAAAATCCATAATGCTATCTTGCAAATACAACATCTTCATCACATAAAAATGAGAACAAAATTCTATCCATGATTTGCAAAATATCAATATTAATCTTTAAGACCTATTCAAACACGAATCTTGAGGCAAGCATGAGTCACTCCTCCTTTAAAGCATGAATTGTCATAATTTGCACAAAATTGAAATAAATTCAACCATAACTTATCTCACTTAATTCTCATAACCTCAATACTTATCTAAGGATGTGACTCCAAGAATATTGGAACACAAAAAACAAAGATATTCCAAAATCTCTTAAAAAATGATTAATCAAGCCTTGAAAGGAATCAAACCTATCACTTGAATCAATAATCTCTAGTCCTCAATCATGAAATAAAACTCGCCAGACCAAGATCAAATCAGACCTGACTGATTTCCAACCTTTACTGGGCCCACACATTGATACAGATAGCCCTTCAATGAACCTCAATGATTACCACATACCACCGTCCTGCTAGCCTAAAAAACACCTCATTTCCTTTCGAACCTGCCTTATGAGGTCTTGAGTTTGGGGCAACAAGTAGAAACAACATATCTTTTGATTTTCAGATTAACGGTTGATGGGAAGATGTACAGACAAGGGATAAACATGTAGGACAAATTTGGGGTATGCTTATGCAATGTGATATGCTAATGCAATGAAATGAAACATAAACCAAATGGAGAAAAGGTAGGGCAAATTTTGGGGTACAACAGCTGCCCCTATTCAAGCGACTTAGACCTGAATGGATGAAAAGCGAACAGCTTTCAGACGATCATGGTAAAAGGCGGTTGAATACCAAAGAGACCTGAAATTTGCCAACCGTAAAAGGAACTTCTGACATCGCCGTCAGGTACCCATATTAAGTGGAACATCTGACCTCGCCGTCAGCTCCTTTAATAGCATCTAACCTCGCCGTCAGATCTCAGCGTCAAAATTATAAATCAACTGACTTCGTCGTCAATTTTTCACACAGAATTTTAAAAAACCCCTGACTTCGCCTGTCAGCTCTTCAAAATAATCTTCTGACCTCGCCGTCAAATTTACAATATTTTCTGACTTCGCCGTCAAAATTTTTTTTCAAAATCATCTTTTGACTTCGCCGTCAATCCTCAGAATAATCTGACCTCGCCGTCAATTTTTCCGTTAAATATGAACAGTCATTAAATTCAAAGATATAATTACTTTTGACATCGCCGTCAAAACAAACTTTCAACATCACCGCTGAAGAGTACAATTACTTTTGACATCGCCGTCAACATAAACATCTCAACATCGCCGTTGAAGAATACGATTACTTTTGACATCGCCGTCAACACAAACATTCAACATCGCCGTTGAAGAACTAAGCCATCTGACATTGCCGTCAGGAACAAACTTTCAACATCGCCGCTGAAGGATACAATCACTTTTGACATCGCCGTCAAAACAAACTTTCAACATTGTCGCTGAAAAACTAAATCATCTGACATCGCCGTCAGAACAAACTTTCAACATCGCCGTCGGAGATCTAAACCACTTGACATCGCCGTCAAAACAAACTTCTCAACATCGCCGTTGAAGAATCAAATCACTTGACATCTCCGTCAAAACAAACTTCTCAACATCGCCGTTGAAAAACTAAATCATCTGACATCGCCGTCAAAACAAATATTCAGCATCGCCGCTGAAGGACAACCTCTTGACATCGCCGTCAAAACAAATATTCAGCATCACCGCTGAAGATCAATCGCTTGACATCGCCGTCAAAACAAATATTCAGCATCACCGCTGAAGAACCAAATTACTTGACATCGCCGTCAAAACAAATATTCAGCATCACCGCTGAAAAAATCAAATTATCTGACATCGTCGTCAAAACAAACTTCCCAACATCGCCGTTGGAGGACTAAACCATCTGACATCGCGGTCAGAAACAAACTTCTCAACATCGCCGTTGAAGAACTAAATCACTTGACATCGCCGCCAAGGCTTCGCTGAATATATGAGCAACAAGATTCAAACGAATTTAAGACCATCCATTGGTGATAATCACAAAAGAAAACCGTTGGGGAGACAGCATGAGCTGGGGTCTAGCCAACACACGGGCGAAGATACTAGTCACCTGCGGGATTCACTTGAAACAAAAGGGTAACGACTCAGCTTATGTTTCACATGCATATGTTTGGATATGACGAAATGCTCCATACGAAATGGAAATGCTTCGCGTTTGGGTAGATGTTATGCATGTATGTAGATGCCAATGAACCAATTTAGAAAAATAAATGCTAAAGAGAAAGAGCTGACTCCGTTGTGTCAGAGCTAGACACGCCTAGCGCAAACAAACTCATGCTGGGGAATGCAAGCCGTGGATGGCCTCCGAGAAAAACTTCTGGGTAAAACTGCTCTGCTAAGAACAAAACCACTCCGCTAGGGATCCAAATCAAACTCTGCTGCGGAAAACGTCCTGGATGGCCTATCAGCCTACAACTCTTCTGGGGATCAAGCAACTTGGCTGGAGGCAACAACTCCACTCTACCGGGGAAATCAGCTATGAATGATTAGCCAGAATAACTCTACTGGGGAAACACAGCAGATTGTTGAGGAATAGCTCCATTCTGTCGGAGATTGAATCCGCTATTTGCTAGGGATTTTGAATAAGACTTACTGGGAGCTTATCCCACACTTATCTCTGCTGGGGATGGAGATGAACGATCTCTGAGTTAGTTCCACTCTGTGGGGAAGGAAAATTAACTCCGCTGCCTTGGCTGGGGGTTAGATAAGGAGGGAACCAACCTCTGCTTGGGGAAAATGAGAAGTAAACTCAACAGTAATCAACTTCCGCTTGAGGAACGAGTCAATGATCTAGACTCTGATGGGAAAGGAGTCAATCATTTAGACTCTGTGGGGATAACAATACTGCACTCGCCTCACTGCTGGGGAAATAAACCCAAATCTGCTTCTATAACTCTGATAAGCTCTGAAGATATGGGGAGGAACACATCTCCATTATTTACGATTTTGCCCCAGCCTGTGGGACTTTTGTAAAAACCTTCCTCGAAAGGAAACCTGAAATTTCGGTACCCTGATGGTTAGATATGAATTGCCTCAGCGCTTCGAAACCCGAAGAAGTGCTTCAAGTCAATTTCCTTTCTGGATAAGGATAGTTGTCGTGCTCCTGGGGTGGCCTGCCCCAGCTTTGAAGTGATTTTGCCCCTGATTGGCTGAATTTGGAGAAGTGCCTTTGACTTCGAGAGATTTACCTAATCTCGACCTGATTGCCCCATATTAACTGCATCTAGGAATGACCGACTCCGCTTATGTTTACCTGGTGTGACTCGCCCCTTCTCAAAGGAGTACTCGGGCGCTCTATATCTTATTTCTATCAAACTTCGCATTGTAGAAACTTTCCTGATGTCAAATGCTTTCTCGGGAGTAAAACAATTTGTTTTGCAAAAGATAATATTAATGCAATGCATATGACAGTTTTGAGATCCAAGTCTGGTCACTGAAAAAAAAAAAGTTGTGGCATTTAGTGAACGAATCACTTATCAGAAATATCAATATTCGTACCCATAGGGTAGGAAGAATCCTCTTAGGAGTCAGTTTCAACGCGATCCTCACCGAAGTATGCTTTCGAAACAAACCTGCTTCAATTAGGACTTTTGAAGGTTGTAATATGGTCAGGTTCACGGTTTGAAAGAAAGGATATAAGGCTCAAAGTTCTGTTTAACCCACCCACTCTCCTTAATAATCTCCAATCCTATATTCAGCTAATTCAACACAAGCGCTCACCTTTCAAAGGTTAAATGACTGGAGTGATGGTTTGGAAAACCACAAGCTTTTGGGAGTGACAGTCACTCGCTTTTTGTCTTTGGTGCCTGGAGTCACACGACTTGTTTTTTATCATATTTCATTCCCTATTTTTTCTGGACTGACTCTTTTGTGTATATCATTGATTTCAAAGTCCATCGGGATGCCCTAATTTTTGCCTAAGCCACTTGTCTTCAAGTTATCGACATAGCGGGCTTTTTCTTTCTTTCTTTTGATTCTTTTTTTTGAACAAATCGTATGACACCAGCTTGTATGACTTGTTGAAGGGGTTGTGACTGTCTCACTCCTTGGCTGGTGAAGGATAACCACTGTGGTTCTTTAGGTACGACCTATACAGGTGTGATTGATCCTCAAACAGGAACATTCCTCTTGCAATTTGGATGCTCGGTCAAATTAACTGACACCTACCCTACCCCAGGTTAAGATTGAGGGTTTTCCGTTTTCAGAAAGAAACTCCTATAACTAGGCTCAAAGGGGTTGACAAGGGATTAACATCCTTATATCTCCGGTGTTTAGGATTTGAAACAATGCCTGTACATCATCAGCAGAGGTTTTATTCAAAAGCATACATTCGGAAGTTTGCACCTTTAAACTTCGTCATCCTCCATCGGATTCCGCTTAAACAAGCATTTGACATCAATAAAAAGCATTGAGTGAACACGAATGGATTTAATCAAAACATGCATATCCATTTCATTATCATTATCAACTGAAAACAACAAAGTTCTACAGAAAAGATTTGCAAATAAGTTCAAATTTAAGCAGAAAAGAAACTACAAATGCAAAGAAATGACATGATAAAAAGTATTGTCAGCTTCTAGGAACTGGGCTTTCAAGTCTTGATTCGCTGCTGAACGATCCATTTTTAGAATTGCTCGTCGGACTCATCCTGATAATCTTCTGAACACCCGCTCTCGGTGAATCCTTCCATAACGTTAGCTGCCAAACCCACATGACTGTACGAAGGAGGATCGTTGATCTGGATACCCTGAGGTGTGACAGAGAACATGTTGGAGTCAAGCAGAGTTTGAATCTTGCTTCTTAGCACCTTACAGTCTTCGGTTGAATGCCCCTGCGCCCCAACATGGTAATCACAGCGGGCGTCGACATCAGAACCTGGCGTATGTGGATGAATCTCTGGACCAATATTTTTCGGCACTATCAATCCATATGTGATCAAGTCTGGCAATATCTGATTGTACGACAACGACAACTGGGTGAACTGCCTATTTGGCTTCCTTGGTCTTCGTCGGGCGTGCTGACGCGGCTGATGACAGTATGAATGTCGACTATGAACAGTTAAAACATATGGAGATCGAATTTGAGGTATCAGAGACTCCCTTTGTTCAGGAACTTTCATCCTCAGGCTTGGCCTAGGAACGGGCAATAGCTGCGGGCAGGAAGACTCTAAGGTCACAGATTGCAAGACAGGCTCCTGACCTGATACGACATCAGGGGAGAGAATAGAAACATCCACATCTTCCGGAATAAGACCATTGATCGGCATGAACTCAAATGCTCTTGAATCGATTAAATCCTGAACCTTGTGCTTAAAGGCTTTGCAGTTCTCGATACTATGCCCTGGTGCCCCAGAATGGAAATCACAGCGGGCTCTTTCATCATAGCCTTGTGGTGGCTTACCGGCAAGTGGAGACATAGTCTGGAGTTTAACCAATCGAAGTTGAAGCAAGAGTTGCAACAACTGAGCATAAGTCATAGGGATCTGGTTGAAGATTCTGTCGGACTGCTTCGTCCTTTGAGCATACCTCATAATCCTAGGATTGTCTCGGGAAACAGGAAGACGAGGAAATACTGGAACCTCAGGTTGTGTAAAATATCTTTGAGGCACTTCACGCCTTGGGAGAGGTTCCACATGTAAAGGTGGAATGTCCATCTCTGCTGCAGCTTCGGGCACATGATCGCCTTCCTTTCTCAACACATTTCTCATGACTTCTGTTATCAGGCCCATCTGAGTCTTCAACTGATGGACTTCCTCTCTAAGCACTTTCTGATCCTGAAACAAAGCTTGCATGTCCGTCATGAATTGTCCCATTTGGCTTCGGACTCCCCTCAACTCTTCTCGAATTTGTTCCATAATCTTCTCTGTTGATTTCTTTTGGTGGAATACTGGTGAATGGACGGATCTTCAATTCTGGAACAAACCGGATGGAAAACCACATGAAGCAATAACGTCCACAGAAATAGAACACCTCTATGCAAATGAATAATGATGCAATATGCAAGACCTGTAAAGTAATGCAAATGAATATGCAAATGCAACAGGGGATCAAATGTTGTTGTGTTGTTGATTGTGACGGACCCGCGCTTCGCCTTGAAACAACATTAGTACAAGGATCCCCCTGTAACTGTTCATACTGACAAACGGGCAGGATGAAGGTCAAAGTTTCTTGCAAGACAGCACAACAAGATATCTCTCCCCTCGGGCGGGCAATCTATCGGTTTATAAGAGGGTATTCCAAAGGCTTTTCAAACAAAGTCCCATGCACTAACCCTCAAAAGTTTCCCATTATAACGACTACTCGTAAGACGGTAATCCTTTCAAAAGGATGAACACAGAGTTATGTTTTAGCAACCTTCAGAATAAGGTTCTATAAAAGGTCCTCAGAATCGCGGACTCCCAAGTTGGAAATAAGAACGCCATTACGACTACACGTAAGACATAATCATCCCAACGGGGTCTCATCTGAGCGGTGAAATTTAATCCAACTCAACGAGTCCTAAGTCTCGCAAATCAGAGAGAATCCACCTCCTATCCTAGTGTATACTTGAAAGCTTCATCCTCACAAACCAATCCCAAATAAACCAAACAGGTTAGGAAATAAAGCACAAACAAATAAAGCAAATAAAACACAAATACGAAAAACAAAATAGGTCTGGCTCGCTAGGATTTCCCCAGTAGAGTCGCCAGCTGTCGCTACTCGAAAAAATGCACCGTGCAACGACGGGGAGGCGAAAATAAAGGACAGAAGAGTCGCCACCGAATTTTATTTATCCCATGAGGGGAAAGGAAAATATCGAGAAAACCTTAAGAAAAGAATGGATAAGATGGTCTCGCAACCATGAACAGGTTCGGAAGCCGGTTATGCGAAGGGAAGGTATTAGCACCCCTCGCATCCATCGTACTCGATGGGAACCTTTTGTTTGTCGATGTGTGAATTTATTTGCTTAAATATTATGCTAAAAAGTTGTTCCAAAATATAGAAAGAAGGGTTTAGAAACGGGGAAAGAGAGGTAACGGAGGAAAGAAAAGACTCGATAGGACTTCGCGGTCCTAGGCCTACGTATTCTCAACGGATGAGAAAGTCAGAGTCGACGTAGTTCGGGGCTACGGATATTGGGGGGAAAGTGCTCGACAAGGATTGTGGCCCTTGTGCCTACGTATCTTTACTTGAAAGAAGTGAAGAATCGGAGCAGCCGTAGTTCGGCCAACTACGGGTGAAAGGTGAAAAAGGGAGCTCGCCAAGACATCGCCGTCTTGTGCCTACGTATTCTCATCTGACATGAGAAATCAGAGCAAACGTAGTTCGTGCTAACAGTGTGTTGATGTTTTTTATGGATGATGCTATCGTGCGCATTCTAGCAGTTAGGTGTTTCGCTGCTCGCTCGTTGGAGACTTAGGCGTTACCTGTTTGCGGTAGAACGGACGTAACATATCCTTTTTGAAAGATTGATTAGTTTTCGCCACGCGAGGCAAGAAGTCACGTTTGATTGATTGGATTGTTTTTTAGGGGGCGAGACAGGTCCTCGAATAGTAACCCCTACAGGTAGTACCCAATTCTTTATCTCAAAGTTTTTGTTATAAAAGGGTGTGGCGAACGTAGCGTCTTCGTATTGAAAGACGAGTATCGAGACCACCCCCACTACAGTGAGCATCCCAACACTCGGAGAGGAAGAAGACTACACTTAATCCTCTCTCTTTAATTCAATGCAAAGAGAACCTCGTTCTCTTATTAAAGATGTTTTTGGTTTTGAATGGTAAGTGCTTTGCGACAGAGAACCCTACGGTAAACGTCAGCACTCGGGATAGGAGAAGGCCTACGCCTAACCACTCCACGACCATTCAAGTTTTTGCATGAAAAGAAAATTGAAAAAGCACTCGGTGCGGGACCGAGGTTTTAGGAGAGAGGGATATGGATGAGTGCGGGGAATACGAGCGCCTTTGTATTGAAGGACGAGTATCGAGACCACCCTCACTACAGTGGGCATCCCAACACTCGGAGAAGAAGAGGTCTACACCCAATCCTCTCTCTTTAATTCAGTACAAAGAAGTCAGTTTATTATTGAAAGTGTACTCGGTACGGGACCGAGGTTTTAGGAGGAAAAGTTGGAAGCGTCTTCGTATTGAAAGACGAGTGTCAAAACCACCCTCACTACAGTGGGCATCCCAACACTCGAAGAAGAAGGGGTCTACACCCAATCCTCTCTTTTTAATTCAATGCCAAGAATTGATTTTAAAGAGATGAGATTTGAAAATGGATGGGAAGCGTCTTCGTATTGAAAGACGAGTGTCAAAACCACCCTCACTACAGTGGGCATCCCAACACTCGGAGAGGAAGAAAGTCTACACTTAATCCCCTCTTTTTAATTCAATACAAAGATAATTGGATATTGAAGATGGTTTGTCAATGTTTTTGAATCGAGTTGGGACAAGTAATGAAGAGAGAAAAGAGGTGGTCTCAGATCCAACATTACTCATCAATAATTTGACTGGTAATGAATTACGGAGGTCTCGTCATCGACCAAAACAAAGAAAATGGGACAAAACGCCCAATAATAAAAGAGAAATGGAATTCAACTCTAAAAATAAAGATGGAATAAACTTCTATATAAAATATAAATCAAAAATTTTAAAAGAAAGAAAAAAAGTATAGAACTTCTAAAATATATAGAATTCTAAATAGAAAATAAAACTTTTATAAGATAATATAATTATAAACTCTAAAAAAAAAAAATAATATATATTTAGCTAAAACATATTTACATATTAAAAATAGAGTAAAAAAAAACAGAGAGGGCGAGATATAGATCTAGGAGGGGGCGGAATTATCATCATGGGCCGTGAGGCCCATTCAAATTCATTCACAACACAAAACAGAGCGGGGGGTATGTAATTAAATGGAGGACTGTAAATAGAAAAAATGGGCCGGAGGCCCATCAACATTTATCCAAAAAATAATCAGCAAAAATAAAAATAAAAATAAAAATAAAAAATGAAAGAACTTTCTTCTTCTTCCGAAACGCTCAGTCACCGTTCACGTCTCTCACTCTCAATTTCTCCGTTTTCGCTCACTCTGTTTCGGGTTTGGTGTTATGATTTTGTTTTGGGTTGAGATTGTCCTGATTGTTTCTCTGGAGAGTCCTTTTGGGACGGCGAAGGAATCAATGTCGATGTTGAAGCCGAATTTCTTGTCGTAATCGCGGTTGTGGAGGATTTCGCGGATCTTGTCATCGGAGGAGGTGTTACGGGGTTCGTAGCTAACGTCGGCACGGGTTTTGATTTTCGTTTGGGGGTTTGGGCGAAGGTTAAATGGGTTTTCGTTTGTAGGTTGGTTTGCGGTTGAAACGGGTTTGAGGGTAGTGGTTGTGGCGGTTGCTGCAGAGAAGGTTGAAAAGATGATACTCGAGACTGAGTTCTGGATTTTCGTTTATGAGATTGGGAGGGCTTGAAGGTGGTGTTCGAAGACGAAGTGAGATTTTTGGAAATTTTCACAGTGGTCGTTTGTGTCCGAAAATGGTTAGGGTCAGGGATGGGTATTGAAGCTCTGAGGTTTGTGAGCGGATCTCCGGGTTAAAGGTTGAAGTTTCCAGTGGAGTTATGAAGGGTTTCTCGGAGTTACGGCCACTGTTGGATTGATGTTGAAGGGTTGTATTGGTTTGTGAATATGTGCACACCAACTGTTTGTGAAAAGGTTTTGAAGTTGTTGTTATTGTTGTTGGCAAAGAAAGAAATATTTGAGGTATAATGTCATGATGGAATGCTGGTGTGGAGTGTTTTTCTTTGAATGGTGTGTCATAGTTTAAAGGTGAAGAACTGATCAAATGTGTTGCGATTGAACCTTGCGTCACAAATAGAGCTTGCGGTAGTAAGCTGACTACATGAACGGATTCACGATGGTTGCGGTTGAATGAGTTTGGATAGGAAGATGAAGATTTGTGGAGTATGGTGCCGACAAAGTTGTAGGCGTGTTTTTTAAAGATGAGGAAATGTGTTATGTGTTGTTGCAGAAACAAAAACATGGTTGAACGGAAAAAATCGCAAGTTGGAGTGGCCTTTTGCCCAAACAGTAGCAGGTCTGAGTTTTGGGGTGGCAACAGTTGTTGGTACGAGTTCTGTTGTGGGTTTTTGAGGTTCACGAATATGATAGTGATTGTGAGAGCTGCTACAACAAGTGTGTTATTGTGATATCATGAAACAGATCTTAGCTGACAAAAAGCAAGGTTATTGTGAGTGGTTTCATGGTTGGAACGAAGGAAGGCCGAAAACCGAGTTGGTGAGGATGGATGATGGAGCGAGGGTGGCGGCTGCAGATTCGAAGAAGTTTGATTTTTTTGGCGGTTCGAATGGTGATGAAGCTCCGGCAGTGAGTTTGATGTCGAATGAGATGATGCAAGTGATGGTTGTAGGAAGATGTTTTTGAAGGAAGTTTTAATGGAGGTTTGAGGTGAAGTTTATTGATGTTGGTTGAACATTGAAGAAGGATGGACCAGAAAAGTTCCGTTGTGGTTTTTGGAGAGAGTGAAGAGTAGTGTGTGAGAGCCTAACAAGGAAAGTTTGTGCTGAGCTATGTAGAATCGTTTTCTCCTCTTTTCTTTTGTGTGTCATTTTCAAGTGCAGGATTTCTATTTCATGGCAGGTTGTTGTCTGGTGTGGAGGATGTGGTTTGTTGGTCTGGTGTGGAGTGAATTTGCAGGTTGTTGTCTGTAGCAGGTTTTGTCTGGCGGTACGGTTTTGTCTGTTTTCTGCAGGGTTTTTGGCTGGTTGTAGGCTTGTAGCAGTGGTTTGGTTGTGTGTGGGCTTGTAGCAGTGGTTTGGTTGTGTTCATGTTTTTGTGGATCGTTTATGTATATACAAATTTGTGTAACATATCCCATGACGCTCGAAGCCATTTTCAGAACCTCTCGAGGACACCCTTGGTTTATGCTAGTTCAGACCTGCTCAAGATACTCCTGAAGTTTCTTAATGTGACCCATGTAGTCTTGGTCTTCGGCATTAAAAGTTATAGACTTCGCATCTGCACCAGGACCGTCAAACTGAAGCGAGCCTGGATTTCTACAAACATAGTCCATAAGGAAGCTTTTTGCATTTCTGCGTAATAGCTCATATGCTTTGCCTCTCATATTCACAGTAGCTAGATGGATAGCAAGTTTTCCAAATGATGCAATAGCTAGACACACGTTATCCATCGAAACTCCGATTGGGGTGCCTTGGAAATTACCACCGTTCAACACCTTATCCGTTGTGACATCAATCAGAGGATTGTCATTCACTGAATTAGTCTCCCTTTCTATTGATTTGGTTAAAAACCGTATGACTTCAATTTGTGGACCAAGCCATTGAGGAAAAGTTACAAGAGCGTAGCAATCTTTTTTAGGCTTCTGCAATGGATCTGGCTGCTGCAGTTTTGCGTTATTTACGGTACGAAACGATTTCCTGTTTTCATCTTCCTCTTTCAAATGTTCCACAAACCCACTCATTTACGCATTATGGATGTGGGACTATCATGCTGTTGAGCTTTCATTTTTCTGGTGCATATGCATTTTCCGCATTTTCTGTCTGGTTGTTTTGCAAGTCCACTCTTTCTATTGATGCGGAATGGTTGTTGGTCATGTGTTGGTCATGTTCCTTCTTTTTACTTTGTAATGGTGGATTAATTGTTATCTTGGCTGGACTTTTATGCAGGTTATGAATCCCTTTTACAAGTTGTGTAGAAGCTTTCATACTATCATTGTGCAATAGATAAAAGAGAGAGCATAGGCCGCATAGAGTTGTGACATCCACTTCACATATGATCCCCTTCGAAGTAGCATAACGGGTTTCTTTTGTAAAAAGAAAACTTGGGCTTTTTTCTGATAGATGTGGGACCACTTTGAATTGTAACACTTGCTGCATATTTTTGAGTTTGTCATATTATCTTGGACTACAAACATATGTGGGCCACTTATGTAAATTCATTATTTCTTGTTGAATATAAAATTTAAAAAGAAAAGCTTTATATTCTTGGATCAAGTTTTGGTTTGAATTACTATGCAACTTTGAACTTGTCCGAAAACATGATGGCTCATAATAGCAAGCGCTTGAATTTCCATGTAAATTTAGCCCAACAATCATACTATCCAAATTCCCAACATCTCTAATTATGAACTAAAACCTTGAATCAATTCCAAGAATCAACCCCTACTCAAATTTGACTTTGAATGAGCTTGTACCATTCTTGTAATGATAATGACTTATATCCTTGATTTTTTTGATTTCTTGCTCAAAAATCCATAATGCTATCTTGCAAATACAACATCTTCATCACATAAAAATGAGAACAAAATTCTATCCATGATTTGCAAAATATCAATATTAATCTTTAAGACCTATTCAAACACGAATCTTGAGGCAAGCATGAGTCACTCCTCCTTTAAAGCATGAATTGTCATAATTTGCACAAAATTGAAATAAATTCAACCATAACTTATCTCACTTAATTCTCATAACCTCAATACTTATCTAAGGATGTGACTCCAAGAATATTGGAACACAAAAAACAAAGATATTCCAAAATCTCTTAAAAAATGATTAATCAAGCCTTGAAAGGAATCAAACCTATCACTTGAATCAATAATCTCTAGTCCTCAATCATGAAATAAAACTCGCCAGACCAAGATCAAATCAGACCTGACTGATTTCCAACCTTTACTGGGCCCACACATTGATACAGATAGCCCTTCAATGAACCTCAATGATTACCACATACCACCGTCCTGCTAGCCTAAAAAACACCTCATTTCCTTTCGAACCTGCCTTATGAGGTCTTGAGTTTGGGGCAACAAGTAGAAACAACATATCTTTTGATTTTTAGATTAACGGTTGATGGGAAGATGTACAAACAAGGGATAAACATGTAGGACAAATTTGGGGTATGCTTATGCAATGTGATATGCTAATGCAATGAAATGAAACATAAACCAAATGGAGAAAAGGTAGGGCAAATTTTGGGGTACAACAATTGGGTCCTAATAGGTTAGCGACAAAATGGTTGCGTTTGGACAACCATTGGTAGATGCCTTTAGGAACAAGAAATCTCATAAACCGGCATTTACCAATGGAGTGGCCTTTCTTGCAACAATATAAGCATGCAAAATCGACTTTAGAATCACTTTCACTTGCTTGATCCCTAATTACATATGCATATTTTTGGTATGGGTTAATCATACTTTTTCTAAAATCCTTTTTATCAATTGCAAATGTAATTTTAGGCTCAAGTGCCTTGTTTAATTTGGCCTTGAGGTTTCTAACCTCACCTTGCCAAATATGACAAGTATCACACCCAAAGTTGAAAGGATTTCTATTGTCCTTACAATCCGATTCATTGCCTTTCACAATGGAAGCCTTAAGGTCCTCTAATTTCTTTTCGGACTCTTTAACTTTGTGCTCTAAATACGTAAAAATTCTATTATTAGAGGCAAGTTTCTTGAAGGCTTCAACTGCTTCATTGTGTAAGGCATTAAATGCGGTTTGTAATTCTGAATGCGACATATTTGATGACTTATCATATTTAGAGTGACGTACCTGTTTTTTCTTATTTTTCTGATGAGCGGAGAGGCATAGATTCACGGACTCTTCTTCATCACTAGAGCTTTCATCAGAGGAGGAAGAGTAGTTGTCGCTTTCCCACGCTATGTACGCTCTCCTAGGCTTTGATGATTTCTTGTGTGACTTTGATGATTCCTTGTCCTTTCCCTTTTTGTTCATCGGACAGTCCAGTTTGTAGTGACCGGGTTTTCCATACTTGTAGCACGTCCCTCTAGTCTTTTTACCTTTTGAGTCATCATCCTTGGAGTACCTTGATTGTTTCCGGAAGTTTACCAAGTTCTTCTCGGAATGTTGGATGTCGTTCTTTATCACGTAACGGTTATACCGTTTGACAAACAACCCCATATTTTCGCTCTTATCCTCTTCTTCTTCGTCGCTTGAGGAATAATCACTTTGCTCTTTTTCTTGAGACTTCGAGGAGGAAGTCTTGAGAGCTATTGATTTCTTTTCACTCACCTTCGTTTTGTCTTTCTTTTCCATCTTTTCGCGTTGGTCTAGGCTCAAGAGTACCTGTTCATGCTCTTGTAGTTTGCCAAACAATGTTGTCAAGTCTAATAAGGTAAGATCATGTGCTTCTTTGATGGCGGTCACTTTAGGCTGCCATTCCCTGTTAAGACATCTTAAGATCTTATTAGTAGCAACATCATTGGAAACAGGCCTACCTAATGAATGTAAACGATTGATGAGATGAGTAAATCTCTTTTGCATGTCAGCAATGGTTTCCCCTTGCTCCATGAAAAAGAGATCAAACTCTTGTGTTAATGTGTTGATTCTAGCCAACTTAACAGCGTTTGTCCCCTCATGGGCTATTTGTAGTGAATCCCACATGACCTTAGCAGTAGGACAATGGGATACACGATAGTATTCATCTACACCTAATGAGGAGATTAAGATATTTTTAGCTTTCCAATCATAATTGTATTTTTTCTCATCGTCATCGGTCCATTGTGCTTCGGGCTTTGGCACAACTACGTTATCCGCATTGGTCATAGTAATTTCTATTGGACCATTGAGGATAACGTTCCATATTATTCTGTCTATGGAGTTTATATGCACCCGCATACAGTCTTTCCAATAACTATAATTTTCACCATTGAAAACGGGAGCTCTATTGTACGCCCCTTTTGGTTCGTTAGCCATTTTCTATCTACGTTGTATTTGAAGCACCGAATAACCGGAGCTCTAGATACCACTTGTTAGACTATGGCACGGATCTAGAAGGGGGGGGGGGGGTTTAATAGATCCCCAATTAAAATTTGAGTCGGCGCTACCAATTAAAAATTGGTTTTAAAAATGTTTTAAGTGCGGAAGCGGCCAAGGAAATTATAGTCTAAAACGAACGGTTATTGGAAAACCGGATATGCGTAAGCCTTTGGATTAATGACAATCTAGAAAATAGAATCACAACACTAATCACACTTATCAATTATCTACTTCAGTTGTTAGGATTCCTAGTTCCAATGATCAAAGAGCAAACTAAAACTAGATACACAAGTAAGATAATTTTGGTTCAAGCAATTTGTCAAACACTTGGTGTGCAAGACACTCCAAGTGATATTTATGTTGAGTAAGTCATTCCAACTAGCCTAGTACAATGGCTTATTGTACTTTGGAGTCAAAAACAGCGTTTTAACCTCTTACTCAATTGATATCACAATTTTGACAGATAGTGCTTATACAAAAATCACTTATTTTGAGCTATAACGTAAATGCTGAAAAATAGAGAAGACAAGTATTTGGTGAGGCAGTTCCCCCGTCGTCCTCGCTTCGGGGTACGTCTGCCCTCAATTCTAAAACTAGAATTGAGATAGATTTTATAGATATCACCTGTTGAATGTAACAGTTTATACAAGGATTGAGCATCAAATATACAACAGAAATCTCAATGTGTTGAAAGTTGCTTTCACTCCTTGCCCCTTGACTCAAGATGAATCAAGTCCTCCGATTTGTGTTGATGAACCTCCGATTCCATCCTCCTTATTGAATAACACGTTGTTATTCAAACCTTCGGCTCCGGCTGATTTCAACAGCAGCAAATCGAACCCGAGATATTCCTTTCAATATCACTGAATCCGCTACTAGACTTGTGAAGAACACCTTTTCACAATCACCTTCGCTCAGTTGACCCTTGATGAAGAATCTCGTCCAAAAACCCCCCAAAATTCAAACCAATCTTGGAGGGTAAAACCCCAACGGTTTTATTCAAGAAAGAACCTGTCTCAAGCTTCAACCCGAACTTGATTCTCCAATCTAAGCTTCGAACCTTATCACCTTGAATCTCTCACAAATGCATTTCAAAAATGATTGTGTGTAATTGAAATGTTGTGAGATGTTGAAGATGAAGATGATGAATCTTGGACACCTATTTCACTCTTTCTTGTTTTTGAACACATGAATCAAAAGATTATCAAATGTTAAAATGACACAAGTGGTTAAACAAGTATATATAGTGCCAACCCAATTTTAGACATAACAGTATTTCAAATATAAGAGGGAATCATTTAAAAACAGAATTCCCGCGCGAACGGTCGACCTCAGCAGGTCTGTGCATCGACGCATGGCCTGTGTTGTTTGGAAATCTGGAAAATTCATCAGTATGCGTCGACCATACAGTCGGCGTGCGCTGACCCGTTGAAAACTATTTCCTTTATGCGTCGACCCTATGGTCGACTCATGCCTTTACGCGCTGACCCGTTGGAAAGTTTTTCCCTCATGCACCGACCCTATGGTCGACTCATTGCCTTGTGCGCTGACTAGTGGAGAATTGCTCTGATGCATGTGCCGACCCTATGGTCGACTCATGCCCTGCACACCTGCAAAAATTCATCAGTTTGTGGTCTTCCATGCCTCTGGTCATGATTGCATTTTATCTACACATAGTATATTTATTACAGTAGTTTTAAGACAAGTATAAAAGGATATGGTAGGTGATACGTTGCATCTGTTTAGTAGATCTGGAGTTTATAATTTCCAATCTATCCAGGGAATTTTTCATCATCGAAACCTGCATTGACCAATGTCTTGCAGACTTGTGTGATGTGTGGCGATTTGCCTCCACAGGCAGATTATGTACGATCCATTAAAAAATATCACATGGATAACTCTGTTGATTTCAATATACATTGAGCTGATTCAAGAAGGTATGTCATTATTTATCATAATCCACTTTGAAAGTTTCAACTTGCTGCATCTTACAGCAAGAGAAGCGATTCTTGGATGATAGCTTCCATAGAGCCACCTCACAGTTGCACTTCCACAAATATTGTTCAGGATCACCGAAAGCTAAGCGCAAAATTGATATGTCAAGACATTTTGCCGCTTGTTAACAAGGATCCTTCAGTCAAGGTAAGTATAGTAATCTCTCATATCGTAACCCGATATAATTATACTCCATCGTACAAGAAGGCATGGATTGCAAGAACAAAGGTTGTTGAATAAGTCGTTGGCAACTGGGAGGATTCATACAAAGAATTACCGCAATTTTTGGTAGCGCTAAATACATACACACCAGGAACTGTTGCAATCATGTAGACAGTGCATGCATGTAGGCCAGATGGAACAACTGTTGATGGAAATGTCATATTTCACCGTCTTTTTTTGTCGTTTCAACCATGCATAAGAGGTTTTGCATTCTGCAAACCTGTTATTCAAATTGATGGAACATGGCTCTACGAAAAATACAAGGGCGCCTTACTTATGGCAATTGCACAAGTCGGTAACAATAATGTCTTTCCCATAGCCTTTGCTCTGGTTGAGGGTGAGACTGCTTCTGCTTGGAGTTTCTTCCTTAAGAATCTCAAAACACATGTCGCTCCACAAGCCAACCTCTGTTTGATTTCAGACGGGCATGCTGCTATAGAGAGTGCATACAATAACCATGATAACGGGTGGCATAATCCTCCTTTTACCCATGTGTATTACATTAGACATATTTCATAGAACTTCATGCGTGCAATCAAAGAGAAGAACCTTTGCAAACAAATTGTGAATGCCAGGTATGCTCTAACTCAACCAACATTTCAATACTACCTTAACGAAATTAGGATGTCAAATGCAGATGCAAGAAGCTGGTTAGACAACATTCCACTCGAAAAGTGGACAAGGGCTTTTGATGGTGGACGTCGTTGGGGCCACATAACGACAAACCTTGTGGAATCCATAAACGGGGTATTCAAAGGAATTAGAAACCTTCCAATCACCGCTTTGGCGAGATCAACATATTATAGGTTGGCATCACTTTTTGCAATAAGAGGCGAGAAATGGAGTGCAGTGTTAACTTCCGATCAGGTATTCAATGAAAGCATTATGAAATTGATGAAAGAGCATACTATCAAAGCCAACACACATGCAGTTACAATTTTCTATCGTCATAGGAAAACATTCAGTAAACAAGAAACAATGGACCATAATGAGGGGAGGCCCAATTTATCCTATGCCGCCAGACTAAACAGATGTTGGTATGACTCTGGCAAGTACCAGGCCTTTCGTGTACCTTGCTCACATGTCATTGCAGCATGCACACATGCTCGTCAAGATGCTTATGGCTATCTATTTGATGTTTACAAGGCGATTAATATTATGAACGTATACAACAAAGGCTTTGCAGTGCTACTAATGGAGGATTATTGGCCTCCATACCAAGGTGACATAGTTTGGCACAACAATGACATAAGAAGAAAGAAAAAGGGACGCCCAAACAGTAAGCGTATAAGAACCGAAATGGATACGACTAATAAAATGATAAGATTGTGCAGTATATGTCGTCAGCCCGGACACAACCGAAAAAAATATCCCAATGTCGGAGGCACATCTGCATCATGATTTAGCTTATTGTTTCATTTGTTGTAACCAAATATTTTCATATATTAATGAGTCTTTGTTACAACGGTCTTAACAACGAACAAGACTAACAACACACAACACATACTAACTTCATAAAACATAAAAAATTAACTAGGTGATTACGACATTTCTAACTGATTACAACAATCAAACTAATTTCATTCTTGCATCTTTGTCTGTCTTAACACGAACCCATCCACGCAGCCGATCAAGTCTCTCGATACTAAAGATCTTTTCCCCTTCACCAATGTCTTCTTCCAACCACCGATTCAGCTCCCTCTTAGGTTGATTGAAACTTTGTATGTTCCAAAACAACATGTTCATCAGAGGCTTCTCTCTTGAATAGACACCTTTTTCCCACCGACGACAATATATGTTATTAGCAGAACAAAGATATCAGATGAAATGTGGAAGCAAATGATCAGAACACCTCTATTTATAAAAAAAATTCAAAATCCAAGGGGTCTCCAGATGAATTGGAGACTCCCTTGTAAGTTCAACACCAAGTCGCCAATTGGATTGGAGATTGCCTGAGGAGTCTCCAATCTAATTGGCAACTCCCTTGTAGCCTTAACAAGGTGTCGCTAATCCATCTGGCACCCATGTGTAATCCCAAATCCTAACAAGGGTACTTTGGGAATAATTTTGAAAGGTGGGTTATTTTGGGATTTTTTTTTTGAAAAGTTGGGTTATTTGGGTAAAAACTTCTATAGCAAACATTCAGTATACAAGAAACAATGGACCATAATGAGGGGAGGCCCAATTTATCCTATGTCGCCAGAATAAACATATGTTGGTGTGACTGTGGCAAGAACCAGGTGTTCTGTGTACCTTGCTCACATGTCATTACGGCATGCGCACATGCTTGTCAAGATGCTTATGGCTATCGATATCTGATGTTTACAAGGAGATTAATGTTATGAACGTATACAACGAAGGCTTTGAAGTGCTACCAATGGAGGATTATTGACCTCTATACCAAGGTGACATAGTTTGGTACAACGATGACATTAGAAGAAAGAAAAAGGGATGCCCAAATAGTAAGCGTATAAGAACCGAAATGGATACGACTGATAAAATGATAAGATCGTGTAGTATATGTCGTCAGCCCGTACACAATAAAAAAATGTTCCAATGTCGGAGGCACATCTGCATCATGATTTAGCTTATCGTTTCATTTGTTGTAACCAAATATTTTCATATATTGATGAGTGTTTGTTACAACGGTCTTAACAACAAACAAGAATAACAACACACAATACATACTAATTTCATAAAACATAAAACATTAATTAGGTGAGTACGAAATTCCTAACTGATTATAACAATCAAACTAATTTCATTCGGTCTAAACATGACTTCCCTCGCATCTTTGTCTGTCTTAACACGAACTCATCCATGCAGCCAATCAAGTCTCTCGATACTACAGATCTTTTCCCCTTTACCGATGTCTCCTTCCAACCACTGATTCAGCTCCCTCTTAAGTTGATTAAAAATTTGAATGTTCCAAAACAACATGTCCATCGGAGGCTTCTCTCTTGAATAAACCACTTTTCCCTATCGACGATGATACATGTTATTAGCAGAACAAAGATATCAGATGAAATGTGGAAGTAAATGATCAGAACACCTCTATTTATAGAAAAAAAAAATTTCAAAATACAAGGGGTCTCCAGATGAATTGGCGACTCCCTTGTAAGTTCAACACCAAGTCGCCAATTGGATTGAAGACTGCCTGAGGAGTCTCCAATCCAATTGGCGACTCCTTTGTAGCTTTAACAAGGTGTCGCTAATCCATCTGACACCCTTGTGTAATCTCAAACCCTAACTGAAGTACTTTGTGAATAATTTTGAAAGATGGATTATTTTAAAAAAAATTTTAAAACGTTGAATTATTTGGATAAAAAAATCTGGATATTTATAGCTTTTTCATAATTTGATTGGATAACAATTATTTGTGTTTAATTAACAATAAAATTATTCAACCTTTTTAAGGAATTGAATACAGAAAACCACACAGTGCACTACATGTTGTTGGCTTCTAGTGGACATTATTCTCAAACTCCATATCCTAATATCTCATAGATTTTAGAATCATATAAATGATGATAATATGTTTAAATTAAGATATTAAAAGTAGTGAAGTGACACTTTAAAATATTTTTATATTGTTATTACATAGATTTATCAATAAACCATATCATATAACTAATTTAAAAATACAATCATCATTTGAGAAAATATATTATGATAATTGATTGACAATACAATATTATTTTATATTATTAAAATATATATTTTTTCACTTAAAATAAAATATATTTGTGATTTCTTAAATATCTCAAAATTTTATTTTTATATTTTAAAATTTTTATTTTGAATAACAATTTTTTATAATTTTTAACTTTTAATTTTAAAAATTACCGATTTTTGTACACTATTCTTTATGTGAAAGAATGTGAAAAACATCATACAACAATTAAAATTGAATAACACATAATAAAAAATAATTATATGGATAAATCGTCTATGTAATTAACAAGTTGTTTAATTTTATACATGAATTTTAATTTTAGAGATTAATATCAAAAAACTTAAATTCAAGAATTATTTTAAAAAATAAAAAATGCAGAAGCGAAAATAAAAAAACTCACTCATTTATAACAACATTGCTTACTTAAGTTTAAGAAATACAAATAACTTATTTTTATTAATTTTTTATAAACGAACCACTAAAGAAAGAAAAATTAAACAAAAGTTGAAAACAAATACTTATTAATAGAACACCAATAATTCATAAGCCAGCACAATATTATACTCAAAATTTAGCTAAAGAATTCACAAATTCTTCAATATTTTTATCAGATCTTCCACCTTCATCAAAAGACCTCTTAGCCAAATTCTTCCATTTCAAAGCACTTTTTCTTATTTCACTTCCTTTTTCTGTCTCAATAATTTCCTTCACACAATCCTTAATAGTTTCACTTCTAACAATTCCTTTCTCATCAGCAACAGCTCTAACTCCAATTTTCCAAACATCAACAATAAGTTTTGCATTAGTGACTTGATCAGTCCAAAGTGGCATAGCAATCAATGGAACACCAATGCTCAAAGCTTCCAAAGTCGAATTCCAACCGCAATGTGTTACAAAACATCCAACAGCTTCATGTGTCAACACTAGAAGTTGTGGAGACCATGTTACTATTAGACCTTTTTTTGATGTTTTTTTAAACCCTTTTGGGAGATTACTTTGGTCACAATCTCTAACAACCCATAAGTAAAAAGTTTCACTTTGTTTTAATCCATAAGCTAGTTCATGTGTTTGGTCTTCACTTAGACCAGCCATGCTTCCAAATGAGACATAAACAACTGATCCTTTTGGTTTGTCATTAAGCCATTTGATGCAAAATTCTGTGTTTGGATCTGAGAGGTTAATACCATATTCTTTGTCATCTTTGAGTCTTTTGTCTAATAACATAGATGGTATTGATGGTCCTATTGTCTTTAATGGCCAAATCTTCACCAACCAATCCACCACCTAAATTGAATTTCATTTCAAATTTGAATCATTAGCAAACAAAATAAAAACTACTAGCAAGTCTTATAAAATTAGTTCTGGGTTTGGTACATATGTCTATGTCAGACGACAATTCACACATTTTTCTAAAAAAAAATGTTAATTTTGTTTGATTCAAGACACTTTAGACACAACTCTAACATAACATATGAATCCATATTCACCGCAATGCGTGCATTCACATATTCGATGCATCAGATACACGCATTTGTGCATTTGATGCATCAAAGACTGTTCAATTGAGATATGATGGTTTAATAAATATGATTTTGAGTTTTTGAATTATAATTTAAAATTTAAAACTTTCAGTTATGTAAACATACCTCATTTTCAAGTTCATAGATTGAGTTTGCAAGAATCCAATCAGCTTTACCAATATTGTCAAATTGATTGACCACTATGTCAAAGTAAGCCGGATAAGATCCATACTTAGACAAAAAAGAAGGGAAATCCCCTTGAGCAAGTTTCGGCAATCCAGGCAACAAATACTCAGATTTTGAAAGTGGTAACTCAATAACCTTCTCATGAGTCTGAAAATAAATACTATTAACAGAACAAGATTGAGTGAAAAAAGCCACACCAATTAACCCAAAACTCTTACCAACATCAAGAGCCCAAGGCAAAAATGCATCAAAGATAACACAACTTGGTGGATTTTCTGAGGTGGAAAGTTTGTGAAGAAGCTCAGAAAGTGACTCTGATCCAACTCTCCAAAAGGTTTCTTTGTAAATCTCTAAGCTTTCTGCTGCTGATAAGCCTCCTTCATCATATCCATCTGAGATGCTTTCAACTTCGATTGAAGTAAGGTTTTTGTTGCTAATAGTTTTCCAAAGAGAAGTGACGGTTATGAGTGTTACCTTAACTTGTTTTTGTATTAAACGTTTTGAGAATTGAATCATAGGATTCATGTGACCTTGTGCTGGATATGGTAGGATCAAACAATGAGGTACCTGGTTTTTCTTGTCCTTATCCATCTCTATGATTGGTTTTCTTGTTGCTTCTATCTACTTTGGTTACAAATATATATACACACATAAAATAAAAAGAACTTTTTTATATATTATCATTTTTTTTTTAAATATTGATATCTTCTAAATAAAATTATTTTAAAATATTTTAGAATTAAAATTTTAAATAAATAAATAAATATATATATATATATATATATATATATATATATATATATATATATATATATATATATATATATATATATATATATATATATATATATATATATATATATATATATATATATATATATATATATATATATATATATATCATCGAGTATGAACCACCAACATAATTCATGTTAAACATTCATCAACAAGATACATGTATAAATGTATCACAAAAGAATCATAATCATCCTAGCTACCCGGTGCTACATATCAGAGTCGACCGACCAAAAGAATGAAGACACGCTTCACAAAAAGACCACCAGCATACCTACTCTGCAATGCCTCATAGAGCATCATAAAACAGTAAAAGGGTGAAAAATATTATCATAATAACAATGCATATAATTATATATCTTAGCATAAAAATACACATATTCTATATTCTTACCACAATTCATCGCCACTCACCCATATACATCACAATGTATATATATATATATATATATATATATATATATATATATATATATATATATATATATATATATATATATATATATATATATATATATATATATATATATATATATATATATATATATATATATATAATATATATATATATATAATATATAAATGCAAATCATAGAGACTGACTCACGACTCTATGCAAATGCAATGCGGTACCGACTCAATCATCTCAAGTTCACTCAGGAACTTATTGGAACCATCGCTCGTTACCAATGTAACTCCCCGTCGGGCCTACGATGTCCACCCATTGCTCACACCTCACATAGCCACACAATGTTTATGGATTGCTCACACCTCACATAGGCACACAATCCGATTACTCACACCTCACCTAGGCACACAATCGTTTGTAATCATCGCTCACACCTCACACAGGCACACGATGTTACAACGGATTCTCATTAGAATCACACAAACACAAGAATGTACGCCATTATGCTTCACATACAAAATGACTCAAGACACTCTTGAAATACATACATATTCATAATATATTCATGCATTCATCTCATACTATCACATACAATCTATATACATTCACATCAATTACGCCAAACGGCAACGAGCAGCACTTTACCACCTAAACGGCAACGAACTCTTTCACAATTAACATGCATTTACACATAATTTAAACAATGCATTTATTTGCCAAAAGGCCACAATTCACAATAAATTCCACAATCTAGGATTCACTCCATAAGGCTACCCACAACACATCGTATAACAACATACACAAGCTATACATTATATAACAAAAGCATACTGCACGATAACACATCAATCGCACACATTCGCGACTGTAAAAATCAACACAACGATACATTTTCAATTTTTTTCTATAATTGAACCAGGTACAGGCCTCAAAACCATATTTCCTAGAAAGAGCATCTCGTTAACTTTCCAACGCTTCGAACGGAGGTCAAAACCGACTTACGGTTCAAGAGTTATGAATTTTCGAAGTTTTTCCAAAACAGAGTTTTTCTGCATAAAGACTGCTACGGGTTTGAGCATTTTCGCCCGAAAATCCGACCGATTCAATTATATTCTTCGAAACAAACACATACTCATTCATACCAAACATATAGTAGTGATTTAGAACCATCAAATTTGAAACCTACGACTTTCGATTTCAATCTGAATCTTAAACCCTCAAATCTCCAAAAATGCAAAAACTTACAAAATCAACCAAATTCGATAAAACAAGCATACTCGATCACGGCCTAACATTACCCGACACAACTACGCAATCTATTCCGGCTTTCGTCCATAAAAACATTTATTCCTCACAAAAATCTCAATTTCAACCTAGAACTCAAACTATGGAAAACAAGAAAACATCCAAGCAAACACATACATAATGATATACATTAATGAGATAATAAGATTTCACACCCTTACCCGATTAAATTGATTCCTAGAAGTTGTTTTGAATATTTCTAAGCTTTTCCTCTTTTTCTTCTCTTTTCTCTTTTTCCTCTTTCTTTCTCTCCTTTTTTCTCTCTATTTTTCTTTTCTTTCTATTTCTATCCTATTTCTTCTTCTTATCTTTTTTTTTTTTACACAAATTTAATTAATTCATTTTCTCACATTATTCTACACTTAATCACTTTTCTACCAATTTTACTAAATTTCTCACATAATTCTATTTCCACTAAATTTCTAACTTATCATTAAATGAGAAATGTCCAAAATACCCTCCATTCTAATTTCCCTGAAAACTCTCAAAAACGGTAAAATATCAAAACATGTCAACATATCATATTAACACACCAATTTCACAAATAAAATAATCATCACCCAATTTAAATAAAAGACTCAACAAAATGGTAATAATCGAAATCGGGGCGTTACAACTCTCCCCTACTTTAGAAATTTTCGTCCTCGAAAATATTACCTGATTCAAACAACTCCGGATACGACTCTCACATCCCACTCTCTAGTTCCCAAGTCATATTGTCTTCCGAAGCGCCTCCCCACGCTACTTTCACAAGTGCAATATCCTTGCCTCTTAGCTTCTTAACTTCACGGTCCAAAATCCTAATCGGTAAAGCTTCAACCGTAAGGTTATCTCTCACTTCAACCTCGTCCATAGGAATAACATGTGATGTGTAACAGCCCAATTTTTCAATAAGTGATTAATTGTGCTAGTTAATTGGTTTATGTGATTTATCTGATTTAAATAAATTATTGGATTTATTTAAATGAGTTAATGGATTTAATTAATTTATTCTACTTGGTAGAATAATGTGGATTTATTAGATATTCTCTAATTAATGATAAGATGAGATATTTTGTGAGAAATGAATTGATAGGTATTTTTTAGAGAAGAATTATGATGGAAAGAAAATAGAAGGATATATAAGGGAAATTGGAGAGAAAAGAAAAGAGATAGAAGCATAAGAGAAAGAAAGAAAGAAAAGGAGAGAAAGAATAGAGAAAGAGGAGAAAAGAGAAGAGAAGAGGGAAACTTGGAGAAATCATCAAGAATCAACTTCAAGTTTCAATCCAATCAAGGTAAGGGTGAGAAACATTATTATTTGATCAATGTGTATGATTATGTATGAGTTGTGTTGGATTTGTTGGTAGTTTTCCCTATTTTCCATTTCTAGGGCAAATGAGTTAAATCGATAGAATCGAGTTTTGAACGGTTAGAATTCAAAATAAATTGCATAGTTTAGTCGGATAATGTTTAGTCGTGATTATTGGATTTCGTTTGATTGAATTTGGTTGAGTTTGTGAGTTTTGACATTTTTGGATAGTTGAGGGTTTGAGATTTGAGTGAAAATCGGACGTCGTAGAAATCGTGTTTAATGGTTCTAATTCATTGCTATATGTTAGGTGAGTATGAGTATGTGTTTGTTTCGAAAAAAAAGAATTGAATCGGTCGGATTTTCGGGCGAAAATGCAAAATCCCGTAGCCGTGTTTAGGCAAAATTCTAGTTTTTCGGAAAACTTCAAAAATTCATAACTCTTGAACCGCAAGTCGGTTTTGACCCCCGTTCGAAGCGTTGGTAAGTTAACGAGATGATCTTTCTAGAAAAAATGGCTTTGAGGCATGTACCTGGTTCAATTATAGCAGAAAATTGAAAACATATTGTTGTGTTGATTTTTACCGTCGCGAATGTGTGTGATTGATGTGTTATTGTGCAGAATACTTTTGTTATATAACGTATAGCTTGTGCATGTTGTGATATGATATGTTGTGGGTAGCCATATGGCGTGAATCCTAGATGGTGGAATCGATTATGAAATATAATCTTTTGACAAATATATGCGTATTGTTTGTATGTGAAGAATGCATGAGAATATATTGTGAATATGTGTGCATTGTTTGAAAAGGTAATGAGGTTGAATTATGAATGCATATTTGTTGTATCCGATTATTGTGAATTAATGCATGAGAGCATATTGTAAGATATGCGTGCATTGTTTGACAAATATGTTGATGAAAAGTATGAATACTTGATTATATGATATGTTGTGTGTGCAATCTTGTTTAATTCTTGAAGGGAGGAATTATGTGAATGCATGGGATTAAGACGTGTGATCGGTCTTAAGTGCATTTTGTTGTTGATTGCATATGCATCATTTAGTCAAGAGGCAATGTTTGCTAGTTTCGTGGAGGCTAGTGACTTGTCCCAAACCTAGAGCGGGGTTTGAAAGCTTAGGGAACGGGCTTTTGTTGTTATCGGTCTAGGGAACGGACCCGGTTTAAGTGTAAAAACCGAAAAATGATAACAAGTGTTGGTACCACATGGCATGAGTTGCATTGAGTTGCATTGAGTCTCATGGAATGAATATATGATTGTTGTATGAAGTTATGCATAGGTGTATGTACATGACTTGTGTAATTGAGAGTTGTGAATATGTGATCATTGTATGAAAGTATGCTTATGAACATGAATTGTTGATTTGAGAATTGTGAATGTGTAATTGTGAATTAGTGAGTAAACATAACATGTGTATGTTCATGTGGAATGTTGAGATTTATGGATACGTGCATGATGAATATGCTTGGTGATTATCCATATTTGATTATATATATGTTGTATTATACATGATGAGTTATAATGAATTGTGGTGAGAAAATGTGGAATATATGTATTTTGTGCTTGTGTATTTGTGTATATATAATTATATGCATTGTTATTATGATAATATTTCTCACCCTTCTGCTGGAATGATGTCCTACATGACATCGTGCAGGTATCAAGGAGTAGTATTGCTCGTAGTTACGAGGTCGCTTTTGGTGTAGCCGTTTAGTGATTTAATTATGTTGGGTCGAGTCATGCTCTGGTCATGTAACACTAGGATCGCTTTGGTTGTGTTTAAGATATACATTATGTACTCTATAAACATGTCTATATCCATTGGAGTATTATGATGTTGGCCTTAGTGCCTAAGTGATGTTGTTTTATGTGATAAAAACAAATGTTTCTTTTATGAAAATTGTGGTATAATTGAATCCGCTGCTACATGCAAAGTGATGTTTTGTAAAGCATAATTTTATGTTGAAATAGTAATGAGCATGACAGGTGGTTTTGATATTTTGAAAGTTATGTGTAATGCCCTTTTGTAAATGCATGGAAATTTACTCTAATTATTCATATATTATCCGTGGGGTTTAGAAGGGTGTTACATGATGGATCCGGAACATACTTCCGAAGTTGCAAAATATGGAATACATCATGCAAATTCGAAAGATTCGGAGGCAACGCCATATGATAAGTCACAACACCAACTCGTGCAGTAATCTGATACAGACCAATAAAACGAGAAGCCAACTTCTTCGACTTCAAAGCACGACCCACACCTATAACCGGTGTAACTCACAAAAACACATGGTCGCCTTCTTGAAACTCAAGATCTTTCCTTCTCTTGTCATGATAGCTCTTTTGTCTACTTTGAGAAGCTTTCATCTTCTCCCGAATAAACTTCACTTTCTCCGTCGTTTGTTGTACCATATCCGGTCCAACTATCGTCCTCTCACCAGTTTCATGCCAACACAAAAGTGTTCGACATCTCCGACCATACAAAGCCTCAAAAGGTATCATACTTATACTTGAATGAAAACGGTTATTGTAGGTAAACTCAATCAAGACCAAATAACTATCCCAAGCACCACCTTGCTCGAGCACACAAGCACGCAATAAATCCTCCAACAATTGAATTGTCCTCTCGGTTTGACCATCCTTTTGCGGATGATAAGTTGAACTCAATCTTAGCTTAGAACCCAAAGCCTTTTGTAAACTCTCCCAAAACCTCGACGTAAACCTAGAATCTCTATCTTATACAATACTCTTAGGAACTCCATGTAACTTCACAACCACAAGAACATAAATCTCAGCTAACTTCTCCAAAGGATAACTAATATCAATTGGAATGAAGTGAGCAGATTTAGTAAGCCTATCAACGATTACCCAAATAGAATTATGATCTCTTTGCGTATTCAGAAATCCCGTAACAAAATCCATCGATATACTATCCCATTTCCA
>CAWUDS030004517.1:0-41060 GCA_963859935.3 Lathyrus sativus
CAGGGGTGGTTCCTTAGTGATGAAAATAGTCTTCCATTCTCCCTAGTTGTAGAATGTGCATTTGTATCATGAAAACTTGGAACTCTAATGAATAAACATGTTCATCAATATATAGGAAAAGATCCTAAAACCGTCAAATTGCTCCGCTATCAAACTTAGGTGTGCCATTATTTCAACGACTTGGTGATCTGGCAGTTTGAAATCATAAAATTTGCAATGTTTCACGTTGGGAAGCGCTACTATTTGCAAAGCAGGGGCCCAGGATCTCACCACTATGGTTTTGCTAGCACCACTATCATCTGTTGTGTTTAATAACATCATTGTGACTTAGTGCAGCGCTGCTATTTTCTGTTTTCTTTGGAATCTTCATCATTTTCTTTTGCTTCTTGAGTGATAGTCCACTATTTTCTTTGTCATCATAACTTTCATACTAAAATACCATAGTTAGGATGATTTTGACTTGGATATATCTTTTCCACGATTCTTCCCAATCTTTATTAAAACTTACAAAAATGGAAACACATTGATAGTAAACGTATAAAACCAATCAAATTAATACTAAAAAACAGCATATGATGGACTACCCTCATAATGTTAGAACAATACGATCATGTTTCATGTACGAGAAAATATGAAGAATACCAAAAGTCGTGACAAAATTAGGAATGACATGCAGCTAACAAAACCAACTTGTGTTATGTCAACAAATTCATGTTACCCATCAACTTCGAAATTCTGGAGGACTTATGACTATTTTTTTATAAACAGGACATAAAATTGCTCGAGAATAATCATCTTCTCCTCATCCTCTCATCATTTTAACTTTGTATAAGTTTAGAAAAATATTTTCGTTTATGCTTTGTTTTTGTTCTTGTTACGCTTTAGTTTGAGTAATATACTCGGGGTTTTTCTTAATTTTATTTCTTAATTAGTATCATGTTATTGTTTATTTACACGACAACTATTTAATGATGGATTCATCCTGAAAGATAGAGACAATTGATGCATTTTCCCATGATGGTTGACACTTGACCTTAAATGCCACAGTGATGTGAATCAAAGCATCAATAGTTAATGGATACTCAAGTGGATCATTGACTCCTGCCTAAAATGAAAAGTGAACATGTTAATATTAGTAATTACCATACATAAATAACATTTAAAAGAAAATACGAAAGAAAATGACTTCACCTCAAGGAGATTCTTGCGTATTTCTGCAGTTGAAATTTTCAAAAGCTATGAGCACTCATGGTCCCACAGAAAAAACGTTGCATGATTCCATCACTGACCACTTCAATAAGTATTTTATACCTGATAATGGCAGAAATTCAGTTGTGATTATTTTCAAAAATATAGATAAATGTAAATGTTATATTGATATATGACTTGACCTGTAAATTTCAGTTTCAGTATTGTGGCCAACACCATAAATATAAGGTGGTTGATGTCCCTTCGCAACCCTTGGACATTCATGACATGCCTGGTAATACCAACCTTCGTGTGATTCCTTATGTTTGTCTGTTCTTGCAACTGTGACACATTGAATGATTTGTATGGATGTTGACATACATATTAATGAGTACATGGATAGAGTGCTAACATACAAAGGAACAAGCAGAATAATAAAAGTGATAGTTTTAGTAGTTACATCTTTAATTTGTAGGATCTGACTATTAGGAAGAATGATTGTCTTATACATGAATTTGTCGTATGGGGACAACTAAGAACTTCCAGAAGATTGAGACCAGTTTTGTTAATCTGTAGTCAATGTTTGAGTTGATCCTTCAATGGAAAGCATTTTTGGATCCTATGCCATATGAATAATAAAAGTAAGATTACAAAGAAAGAAATATAAATTATATAAATGTAAAAAGCGTTAAAGATAAATTACAGTTATTGTTGGGATGGATAACATTTTTAGGAAATCCTTAATCTCGGGCAAATCATCATTGATATGCAGTTTTGTTATGTTGAAAGTGTTTGAAACACATAATGGATACTTCCATATATTGTAGAAGGATGACATATAAATTGTATGGCAGACTAAAATTTGAAACTTATTAATTAATACAAAAGGATTTAGTGATAACCTTCCTCTTTCACTTTGGAGAATTGCAAGACGATTATTGTTGGACCAGAAGAATTTTTCCTATGTTTAATGTAGTCATGGAACTGTAATGCATATGCCTCCCACAACATACAATTCATTGTGTTGTCACTGCATACATACCAATCAAGAGTGTTAAAAAATCTGTAAACAAAGTGACAAATTTAAAAAATGTGGAGGTTCTATAAACATACCCCAAGTCTTTCAAGACCAAATTACTTTGTTGTTTTTTGCTCTTTGATTGTAATTGTGTGTAACCAATATCATCAACCATTTCAATAACATTTGTGAAATATGAAGAAGAAATCAAAAACATATCTCGAAAGCAAGTATTATAAAGAGTTAAAACTAGAAAAATAACACTTTAAAAACCAAATAAGATACATAGTACCTATCAAGACGTTCCTTTTTCATTTTTTAAAGATGATATCAGTAAAAGGTGTGAACTTCATGACTTTGGGTGGTATGTCATGTTTGTTTTGTCACAAACTGAAGTTCCACCAATGAAGACCAAGACAAATTTGTGGTCAGATGGTTTGAACAAAAGTTCATTCAACACAACTTAAAATTTTGCAATTGTATAAGTATTGTTAATTATTAACACAAAATCAAAAGCTTGTTTAAACATAGTAGGTACTTTAATATGAATATCTGAACCCTAAAAGCAAAAGCAAATAATGTATCAAATGGTGTTTGAAAAAATTAAAATAAAATTTGAAATAATGTAACAAAAAATACAAAGTATCATTCAAAAGTCCTCCTTTTTTTTAGAATCAAATAAATATTGAAATAAACATGTAAATGAAAGTCTTGATGAACATTTCGTTGTCATTCATATATCATATGCTAGTAAAGTTATTCAGATGAGTTGTTTGTTAAAACAGAGGTATGCATATGGTAGTAGAAATCTTACATTTTTATCAACAACAATCATCTCAAAGTGCTCCTTATTTCTTGACACCACAATCTATTTGTGATGGATTCTAATATCAATCTTCCACAACTATTTTATATCGTTGATATCTTTCACCATCTCAAAGCGTTTCACTATTTTCTTTGAATAACTAAAATATGGATTCAAGAGGAAAGTTTTGAGCTCAGAAGTACCAGGTTTGAGCTGTAGAAAACAAATGATCACAAAACATGTTATCTGCAACGAAGCATTTGACAGTTACTGTGTTGAGTCTGGGATTGCAAGGCATAAGACTGTAGCAGATACTCCTCAACAAAATGGCTTAGCTGAGAGATTCAATCGAACAATCCTTGAAAGAGTTAAATGCATGTTGGTTAGTGCTGGATTGAAGAAGGTGTTTTGGGTGGAAGCTGTTTCGACAGCAGATTATCTAATAAATAGATGTCCCTCGACTGCCTTGGGAATGAAGACACCTGAAGAAGTTTGGTTGGGACATCTACTTAGTCTCAATAGACTGCGAGTATTTGGTTGTGTGGCCTATGCTCACATTAGGCAAGACAAGGTTGAACCTAGAGCTGTAAAATGCATGTTCATGGGATACCCTGAAGGAGTCAAAGCTTATAGGCTATGTGTCAGTACTCGAAAAATACGCACAACGACGGGGAAGGCGAAGAGAAAAAGGACAGAAGAGTCGCCACCGAACTTTATTTATCCCACGAGGGGAAAGGAAAATATCGAGAAAACCTTAAGAAAAGGAAGGATAATATGGTCTCGCAACCAAGAACGGGTTCGGAAGCCGGTTATGCGAGGGGAAGGTATTAGCACCCCTCGCATCCATCGTACTCGATGGGAACCATTTGTTTGTCGTGTGCGATTTATTTGCTTAAATTTTACTATGAAGAGTGTTCCAAAAGATACAGAAAAGGGTTTAGAAACGGGGAAAGAAAGGTAACGCGAGGAAGAAGGGAAAGAACGGACTCGGTAGGACTTCGCGGTCCTAGGCCTACGTATTCTCAACGGACATGAGAAAGTCAGAGTCGACGTAGTTCGGGAAACTACTGATATGTGAGATTATGCTCGGCAAGGATTGTGGCCCTTGTGCCTACGTATCTTTACTTGAACGAAGTAAAGAATCAGAGCAGTCGTAGTTCGGCCTACGATTTGTTGATGTTTTTATGGATGATGCTATCGTACGCATTCTAGCGGTTAGGTGTATTGCTGCTCACTCGTTGGAGACTTAGGCATTACCTGTTTGCGGTAGAACGGACGTGTCATATCCTTTTCGAAAGATAAGTTTTCGCCATGCGAGGCAAGATGTCACATTTGATTTGTTGAATTGTTTTTTTAGGGGCGAGATAGGTCCTCAGATAGTAACCCCTACGGGTAGTACCCAATTCTTTATCTCAAAGTTTTTGTTATGAAAGGGTGTGGCGAACATAGCGTCTTCGTATTGAAAGACGAGTATCAAAACCACACACACTACAGTGAGCATCTCGACACTCGGAGAGGAAGAAGTCTACACTTAATCCTCTCTCTTTAGTTCAATACAAGGAGAACTTCATTCTCTTATTAAAGTGTTTTTGGTTTTGAATGGTAAGTGCTTTTGTGACAGAGAACCCTACGGTAAATGTCAGCACTCGGGATAGGAGAAGGCCTACACCTAACCACTCCACGACCACTCAAGCTTTTGTTACTAAAATAAGTTTGAAAATACGCTCGGTGCAGGACCGAGATTTTAGGTGTGAAAGGTTGCGAAAGGAAATTGTGGGAAGATAGGTGGCGGATAAAGTCACGTCTTCGTATTGAAAGACGAGTATCGAGACCACCCACACTACAGTGAATATCCCAACACTCGGAGAGGAAGGAGTCTACACTCAATCCTCTCTCTTTAGTTCAATACAAAGGGAATCGATTTATTTATTGTAAGTGTTTTGAAAATGCACTCGGTACGGGGCCGAGGTTTTTTAGGAGAAAAAGGTGTGGATGAAAACATCTTCGTATTGAAAGACGAGTTTCAAAACCACCCACACTACAGTGAGCATCTCAACACTCGGAGAGGAAGAAGTCTACACTCAATCCCCTCTCTTTAGTTCAATACAAAGTGAACTTTATCATTTTGTTAAATATGGTGAGTTGGTTTAACCATTATTTGAGAAAATCCGCTTGACGTTGGGTCAAGGGTTTTAGTTGCTTAAAAAGACTTGAGGCGAAGCGAGCAAGGTCGATGGCGACGCACAAGGCAATCGGCTTACAAGGTCAAAAATGGCTCGATGAGAATCGAGAGTTTGTTTTCTTGAAAATGGTTTTTAGAACCAAAGGTAAAAACAATGACCAACAATAAATATGCACAAAAACATACCAAACACAACGGGTTAATCGGCTAAAAAAAACGAAACACAAAAAAAACGAAAAAAATTTTTTGAGGTAAAAAAGTCGAGAAAACGTGAAAAACAGGGGTCTGACACGGGTGGCCGTGTTGTGTGACACGGCCCGTGTCACAATTCCAGGAAACTTAGGGTTTTTGAGGCAAACAGAAGTGTGACACGACCCGTGTCACAAGGTCTGGGAGAAAAATGATTTTTAGGGCAAACAGAAGTGTGACACGGGTGGCCGTGTTGTGTGACACGGGTGGCCGTGTTGTGTGACACGGCCCGTGTCATGTGTTCTGGGCATTTGGTACTTTGAAAAGTCACACAGAGATGCAACACGGCCCGTGTTGGGCTACCAGAAGAAAAATCCAAACTTTTCTCTTGTTTTTTGCTTCTTTTTGGGTTTTTTCAAAAGGCTTTCTTGGTCCCTTTTAGGACCTTACATGTTATACTCAATACAACAACATTCAAACCAAGAGAATAAATGATAAATGCACAATATAAAATAAGAGAAGAGTTTGAAGAGATGGATACCCAAGAGTTGTTACCCTCCTTGCAAAGCCTCCACTGATTTTGGCTAGGTGTTCACTCCTCTTCACTTTATGCTTTGATGACTCTCCTTAATGGCTCCCTTGTGTTTCTTTTTTACTCTCTTCACTTTTTGCTGGTTTTTTGCTCTCTCTATTTTTCTGGTTTTCTCTCTTACTCTTTGCTCTCAATATCTCTATCTCAAAAATGTGTTAATGATAGTGAATCATAGTGAATGATCTTTTTGTGCAGCCTCCAAGCCTTCTTATCTCACTTTTTCTGCTGCATTTTCTGTTGTACCAAAAGCATAGCTCTTGCACAACTTTCAATCTTCAAAGTTTCCATTTTTGGGAGTACTTATCACCTCTTTCTTGGTGCAGCCCCACATCTTTCCATTTCTAGGCCTGTTTTGCTGTATTTTTCTGCAGCACTGTACCTTGCCTTCCAACCTTGTACCCATTGGTTGGTTATGCTTAGACATATTCATGTAACTAACACCATTACCTTTTGGACAGAATTTTCAAATTCTGATTTTTGATGTGTAGATGTATCAACATAAGCTTATAGCCTTGGTTTTGTGACATAAAATGATTTTGTAATATGATACACATTGCCACTTCTTGCATGGGGCTGTTTTGGATCATATTCAAATTGCTCATGGTTGAACATGCATGGTATTGATCTTGAAATATTCCAACATTGAATTAGCTCTTAAATATTTTCCTTGCATGTTTGTAAGACAAGGAGGGTCATGTGGACTTGATGGAGCATGGGGGATACCATGGCATGAAGTTTATTTAGAATCTTGAATTAAGACTAGAAATAGCTTAATTTCCTAAGCATTATCAAGAGTTTGAAATTTGGTAACCAATGTAACATTCTTGAAAATGTCAAGAGATTTCTCTTTGTAAAAACTCTTGAATCTAGCCTTGAATTCATGAACCTTGAATTTGGAATGATGGGCCTCCCTTATGTCATTGAATTTGAAAGAAATGAAGAAATGAGTCAAGTCTTGAAAGAGGGCAAATTTTGGGGTGCAACACTATGGTGCCTAGAGTCAGGTCACAGGAGGTGTGTCACTAGTCGAGATGTAGTTTTTAATGAAGCCAAGATGACTTTCAAGAAAACTGATGATGCTGACGAAGAGATGAAACAGGGAGAAGTTCCTGTTAAGGTGGAGCATGTTGATGCTGAATTGCGTACCCCAGATGAAGTTGAAGAAGATACAGAAGATGTTGTCGAAGATGAGGAGACTGATAATGACTACTTGCTAGCAAGAGACAGGTTAAGGAGAGTCATCAATCCACCTTAGAGACTTGAGTATACAGATCTTATAACTTATGCCTTAATCTCTGTAAGTGAGGTTCTAGATGAAGAACCTAGAGACTATAAGAAAGTTATAAGGAGCGGAAAGAAGACTGAATGGCTGAAGGCCATGGATGATAAGATGAAATCTCTTCATGATAACAATACCTAGGAACTAATCAAGAAACCTGCTGGAGCCAGGTTAGTCAGCTGTAAATGGATTTTCAAAGTTAAGAAAGGAATCGAAGGAGTGGCGTTGAAGAAATACAAGGCAAGATTGGTTGCTAAAGGATTCACTGAGAAAGAAGGTATCGACTTCAATGATGTGTTCTCTCCTATCGTGAAGCACATATCCATTCGAATGTTGCTTGCCACAGTGGCATAGTTCGACCTTGAATTGGAACAGATGGATGTGAAGACTGCGTTCTTGTATGGTGACTTAGATGAAACAATCCTGATGAGGCAACCTGAAGGGTATGTCGAAAAAGGGAAGGAAGATTATGTGTGCAACATGAATAGATCCTTATATGGACTGTAACAATCTCCTCGACAATGGAATAGAAGATTCGACAAGTTCATGGCACGCATAATTTTCATCAGAATTCAGTTCGACCACTGTGTTTACTTCAGATTTTGACCGGGTAATTCATTTTTTATTTTGTTGCTTTATGTGGATGATATTCTAATAGCAAACAACAATGTCGAAGATGTAATGAGGGTGAAGGCTAAACTCAATAAGGAGTTTGACATGAAGGATCTGGGAGCTGCGTCCAGGATTCTTGGGGGATTGACATCCGAAGAGATAGAAAGCAGTCAAAATTATGCTTATCTCAAGAGGCATACCTATAGAAGGTTCTCGAAAAGTTTGGTATGTCGAATTCAAAGCCTGTTGTGACTCTGACAAACCCTCAATTCAAGTTGAGTATAGATCAGTGTCCCAACACTGATGTTGAAAGAACTTATATGAATAATATTCCATATGCTAATATATTTGATATATGCTATGACATGTTCTAGACCCGACATAGCATATGCAGTAAGTCTTATAAGCAGGTACATGGCAAATCCTGGAAAGGCTCACTGGTAAGCATTGAAGTGGATTCTAATGAGTCTTTGAATAGAGTCTTAATTTATGGTGGAGCCTTGGGTGAAGATAGTAAAGCAGCAATCAAAGGATATGTTGACTCTGATTATGTAGGTTGTATAGATTCCAGAAAGTCTATTTCTGGATATGTGTTCACTATGTTTGGGACATCAATCCGTTGGAAAGCAACACTTCAGAAGGTCGTTGTCTTATCAACCACTGAAGTAGAGTATATTGCCCTAACTGAAGCTATGAAGGAAGCATCGTGGCTTGAAGGTTTTACAAAGGAGCTGGAACTTCAAGGTCGAGTTATCACTATTAAATGTCATAGTCAAAGTGTAATATACCTGTCGAAGAATTCAGCCTATCATGAGAAAACCAAACACATTGATATAAGGTTGTATTTCGTCAGAGGGGTAATCGAGCGTGGAGAATTCGAAATGCTGAAGGTTTCGACAGATCATAATGTTGCTGATATGATCACCAAGACGTTGCCCAGTTGCAAGTTTTTCCACTATATGTAGTTGATAAAGCTTCATGAATAAAGCTAGTTCCTTGATGTTATAGAGTTATATCAAAGGTGGAGATTTGTGAGATGTTGGATCGAACTCTAGTATGGTCGAAGGGTAGCTTCTGATTCGACAGGAATTAAGCACGAGGTCAAAGTCTGTTCGCATGTTGTTGTCGAAGTAATGCGTGTTATAATCGAAGTTTGTTCTAACATGCATTAGTCAATATTGATAGGGTTGTTAGTATGTTGAATTGGGCCTTGCTTGTAAGTCTAATTGTTTAAGTTAGCTTGTACCCTAAGTTAGCTTGTAATGAGTAATTATTAAAAAAGCCCATTAGGTTAGTGTGTTATTTTTCTTATAAATAGGATGCTAGTTTCTCAATCTTGGCATAAGAAAAAATAGGAAGATAAAATCCTAATTTCAAGAGAGAGAATTTATTTGTTATTCTTGTATACTTGTAATCTTGTTTCTAAGAGAAAGGAAAGAATAGTAGTTTATAACCAATCCTTGTTGTTCCTTGTTGTTTTACCTTATTTTCTTTGTTAACCCTAACCCTTGTGTGTTTCTTGATAAGGAAGAAACCGTTTATACTATGGTTCAAGGTATCCGATTCATAACAGATATAATAGTTGCAAAAGTTAAAGGTGAGAAAATACTTAGAGGGGGGGTTGAATAAGTATATAGAAAAACTTAAGGCAATAAAACTCAAGGATTTTTATCCTGGTTCGTTGAACTCAACTACTCCAGTCCACCCTATCAAGAGTGATTTGCCTTTCTCAATAAGGACTTAATCCACTATTAAATCAATTGATTACAATAGCAGGCACTAAGAACAACTGTTCTAAGTCTTCTCAAGAACTATTGATCCTAATTGGATCTTCTTAAGGTTCTTTTACAATCAAATGAAAGAATAATACAAGTGTTTAAATTGCTTCTAATAAAGCTTTATCACAACTGTGATTTTACACTTAAGATTTTAAGAACTATGAAATAAATTCAGCAAGTGAGTGTAAATTGTATGAGAGCTTTCTTAGAATTCTTTCAATGATTCGTCAACTGAAGAAGATGAATGGAGTCTTGCTTTTATAGGCAAGGAAGTCCAAGTAGCTATCACGTTGAATGATGTGTACTAAAAGGTCTGAGCCTTTTTGTCTCCACATCACATGACCTTTCCTAGAAATAGAGTGCATAGAAAAATCCTTTTTGTCTGTGTTCTTGTGTCTAGCATAAATAAGGAAATAGTCGTTTGGCCATTTCAACGGACATAAGTTTGAATTCTTCTTCAACAAGTTTTAGCAAATATCATCAGAGTCTAGATTGGTCAGAGTCTTCTGATGTTCATCAGAGTTTGCTGAATCAGAGTCTTTGCAGCATGTGTGCTTTCAGCGTGTAATTGTTCAGAGCAGAGTTTGGGGTCAGATCCTCAGTACTGGCAGCATTAGTACTATCAGAGTCTTCTGAAATAAACTAAGCTTGAAACTCTTCATACAGAATTCTTCAATGCTTCAGATGCTTCTGGCTTCTGCTTCAAATTCTTCTGTAGACAGCGCTTCAGAATCTTCTGGAGGCAGCGTTCAGAATCTTCTAAAAGATACTTCTGACGCTTCAGAGCCTTGCATATTTTTCATGTTCAGATCTAATTTGCTTCCAGAATAATATTTACTTTAATATCTGCAGCAAACAACCTCAAACAATTTCTAGAGTATATAATTCTTTAATGTAAAATTTCATAAGAGTTATCATCAAAACATAGAGATATTATTAAGAACCAATTTGTGTTCTAACAATCTCCCCCCTTTTTGATGATGACAAAAACATCAGAAATTTTGTTCAATAAACAGTATAATTATAACTCCCCCCGAGATGATGAATCTCCCCCTGAATTGAATACTTTGAAGAAATAGAAACTTCCCTTTTTGTATGAGTATTCTTTTCAGAATCAGAGCCTGATTGTTCTAAAAATTAGATCTTAACTTTGGATGCATGTTTCAGAATCAGAGCCTGATTGGTTAAATATGATCTGGGAGTCTCAGAGTTACTTTTAAAGAATTTGTTAGAATTTTCAAATGATCTGAAATACTAAGAGTTCACGTCAGTTATAATTGATATGTCTGAAATCTGAAATTTCATTTAGGTAGAGTTTATTTGAACAGTCAGATCCATTTTCTCCCTTTTTTTGTCATAATCAAAAAGTAAAACTTTTAAAGACAAGTAAAAGGAAATACAGAAAAGATAAATTCATGTAGAGAAAACACAGAGTCATTCATTCAGATAACAAACAGACACATCATCAGATAAATTCAAGTACATGTGCACAAACATCAGATACATAGAAAAAACATAAGTTAGGTTTGCTTGGACAGAATCATCTTCAACAGGTGAGTGATCTTAGATGAATACTCTTCTTGCTTTGTCATCCACTTAGCCATGTTCTCATTCTTCTGATCTTGTTTGGACATCCATTGTTCCATGTCTTCAGACTTCTGGTCTTGCTTGGCCATCCATGACTTAATCTCAGATTGTCCAGCTTCCAAAACTGCAATCTTATCTTCCAAATCTGGATTCTCTTTCTTGATCTCAGATGAAGAATGTGGAGCAGATTCTGAAGCAGGAACCGAGTCAATTTCCATAGGAGATGCAGAGTCATGAGCAACAGATCCAGAGGGATTTTCCACAATTGTCATAGCCAATGGATTTTCTTCAAAAGCATATTCTGTAGAAGATTCTGTAGCAGATACTTCAGAAGATGAAGGAACATCTTCAAGAAGCAAAGGTGCAGATCTTTTCACATTCCACATCATGCTTTTGGCAGTTTCAGCAAATCTGAGCTTCGCATCATCAGAACATACATTCTTCAGATTTGAGGCTACAGTATTGAATCTGGTAATGAAGCTATTCCAGATAGCATAAGATTCATTTGCATCCATGGTTGACAAACATTTCTTCTGAACAGAGCCTAAATGCATCTTTATTTCTTTCATAAAATTTGTAAATAAATTATCAACATTTAGCCTGGCTTTTGGTTTCAGAAGGATTTCCAAGGATTCGGCTTGGGGTGAGGTGGAGGTGGAATGGTAAATTCTGGAATGATGATCAGAGGGAGGGGGTAGAAGGAAATGGATGGATGGTCAGATGAAGTATAGATTTTGATCTGATTAAGGCATTAATCAGAAATGGTTTTGCATTTTATGCATAGGAAACAACATCAAATGAGGTGGAAGTGTAAGGAGTGAAAGCAGATTTATCAGATAATAGAGGTTCTGATGAAATCATGTCTGGCAATTCTTTTATATAGGTTTGAAGAACAAATGGTAGAATGATGGAAATCTTAGGTTTAAAAGGAGTGATAGAGTCAGATGGTTCAATTCTGTCATAGAAATTTTTAAATTTGAAAACAGAAGGAAGTGGATCAGAGGGAAATGGTTTAAAAGAAGCAAAGGATACAAACTCAGATCTCCTTGGCTTAGGTTTTGGAATGGTTATTGGAATGAGAGTTTCAGATGAAATATGTGGTTCTGGTTGGTTAGATTCAAATACTCTGAGAGAGGGAGGTGAAATAAAATCTGGATGGATATCAGATTCAGAGGAATCATATGAGGTGGTTGGGGTACAAGATGTAGAAGAAACTTCAAATGCAGTCTTGAGAGGTATAATGTTTAGAACCTCAGTCTCAGGTATATTTGTTTCAAGAGGATTGGATGGTTCTGGTTGAATCTCAGAAGGTTTGGATGTTGGTGGTTCAGACGCAAGTGGTTCGGATACAACTTGTTCAGGTGCAACATTTGCAGGTGCAACTGTTTCAAATGCAACTTGATCAGATGCAACTGGGTCAGATTGTATGAGTTCAGATGCAGCTGGTTATTGTATTTCTGGTTGTTGTTATTGTGGTGTAGGTTGTTATGTTGGTTTTGTTTGTGGTGTTTGAATTTGGTCTGCTGGTGTTGTTGTTGTTGGTTCAGATTGAGGAATATCAGAAGATTTAAGTGGTGTAGTGGAAACAGGATCAGATGATTTTTATGGTGAAGGAATTTTTGGTGGTTCAGATGTTTGAGATGGAGCAGGAATAGTTTGATTTTGAGTGAGAGGGGGTTCAGGCATAGAACTAAATGTTGATGTATTTATTACAATTTTAGAAAAAGAAGATACAGATGATTTAGTACCTTTAGTCTTTATGCGCTTGGTGGGAATAGAGGGAACTTCTCCAGAAGCTTTTCTCTTGATCTGCTTCTGTGGCTTGTCAACAACTCGTGGCTTCTTCTGAGCAGCAACTTCTTCTGCCTCTAATTGCTTTCTTTTCCTCATGTTTTCATCATACACATCTGGAATGGGTTCCCTTGCCCTAATCAGAATATCTACAGGAATAGGTGTTCCATCTACTTTGCACGCATCAATATACCTAACAATAATCTCCCTGGGTTCTTCAGCACCAAAGAGTGGAAAATCTTTAACTGGGATCCTCTTCTGACTAACTTCAGAGACATTTAGCTTCTTGGGAACAGTTGTGAGTTCATCCACAATCTTCAGCCTCTGAAGACTCTTTGCATTCAATGGTTTTCCAACAATTGATTCAAGCTCATCTTTAACTCCAGCTTCATACAGAGCAGTTACCAGACCATTCTCTGTCAGAATGTCTGAGATCAATCTTCCAAAGGGAATCCACGTCCTGATCTTCTGTCCCTTATCCTTTACAGATTCTCTTGATGCATTGATATGATTCCACAGATGCATAAAGAGGATGTAAGGAAGATCTACCTTTGTACTCTGACTCAAACAGTACATAAAGAGTTGTTCGTTATTCATATTATCTGGAGAATTGGTGGATTTTCTGTGATGGATGCATCCTAGAAAAATCTTTGCCCAGATTTTATAGTCAGGTTTCAGATCCTTAAATTTGTTGGAGGCCTATCCAGATGTAATGACTTCCTCATAGACTTCATCCATATCCATACGCCCAGCTGGCAGATGACACACACCATCAGTCTCCTCATACCCTATGAGTTTCCTGATGAGATCTTCAGTGATGATGATCTCCTTTCCCAGAACATAAGAGAGGATAAATTTAGGATAAACAGAAGCATGAATCTAGAATTCCTTCACAAGATGTGGGTAAACTGGTCTAAATAACCTGTCAAAATACTTAACCCAGCCTTGTGCATCAATTATAGAACGTAACTCAAACCCATTTTCAGCCAGAGAATCAAATTCCACCATTGATTCACAAAGAACTTCAAGCTTGTTCACAGGGGTTAACAAATTCCTTTTTGGTTCCTTAAATGGAGTAACACCCATATTTGCTGACGTAACTGCAGCCATAGATGATTGAAACTGAGTTGTAGTAGAGGATGATGTTGCCATTGAAGAAGATGAAGATGATTTGGACGAAGGATTAGGGTTTTTGTGAAGAGCAAAGAGAAGACAGAAATGCATAAATTGTTTGTGAGGTGAAAAGTGTAAAATGGTGTGAAATGTGGTATATATAGAGAAAGGAATATGACACACCAACAATCACAAATAGCACGTTCCACATAGCAATTAATGGCATTTAATGAAAAGAATAAAAAATCATTTCAAAGCATTAATTGATTCTGACAATTTGGGGGGAAAATCAAGATTTTCACTATTCAAACAATACCTCAAATGTCTCTTCAGTAGTGTACACGCCATCTTTTCAGATTCAGAGTGACACGTGTTTGCTTGCATGTGCTTCTGAATTCTCTTGAGAAATAAAACGTTAGCCAAAGTTCAGATCCTCTAAGACTTGTTAGTTCAGATACACAAATAATAATAAATCAAATAATCAAATAAATAACAGATGAAATACTTCAAAGTTTTAAGCATTTTGCATCTGAGAAATTTGCTTCTGATAAATATCATTTTGGACAAAAATCCATACCAATATTTTTCAGAATAAATTTGAACCTATCTTCAGCAAGGGGATTTGTGAAAATATCTGCCCATTGATGATCTGTATCAACAAAGGCTAAATTTATAATACCCTTCTGAACATAGTCTCTGATGAAATGATGTTTAATTTCTATATGTTTTTCCTTAGAGTGTAAAATAGGGTTTTTAGACAAACATATAGCAGAAGTATTATCACAGAATATAGAAATATTACTTTCAAATATCTGATAGTCTTCTAGCTGACTTTTCATCCAGAGCATATGCGTGCTACATCCAGCAGCAGCAATATATTCTGCCTCTGTAGTTGAAAGTGCAATTGTAGGTTGCTTCTTGCTGTACCAGGAGATAAGATTTCTTCCTAGAAATTGACAACTTCCAGAAGTACTTTTTCTTTCCACTCTGTCTCCAGCGTAATCAGCATCACAGAATCCAACTAATTTGAAATCATCAGATTTTCTGTAACACAAACCCACATTAGAAGTACCTTTCAGATACCTTAAAATCCTCTTAACAACTATTAAGTGTGATTCTCTAGGATCTGATTGGAATCTTGCACACAAGCATACACTGAAAAAATGTCAGGTCTAGAAGCAGTTAAGTAGAGAAGATATCATATCATACCTCTGTAGAGTTTCTGATCTACTTTCTTACTTACCTCTTCCTTACCAAGTGTACTTGTTGGATGCATGGGAGTCTTTGCCATCTTACTATCAGTCATGTTAAACTTCTTCAAAAGCTCTTTAATATATTTGGTCTGATGAATGTAAGTGCAATCTGGAGTTTGGTTGACTTGAATTCCCAAAAAGAATCTCAATTCTCCCATCATGCTCATCTCAAATTCTGCCTGCATACATTGAGCAAACTCCTTTCCCAGCATAACATTGGTATATCTAAATATAATATCATCCACATATATTTGACAAATTAAGAGATCTTTCTTAAATGTTTTACAAAAGAGTGTTGTGTCCACTTTGCCTCTGATGAAATTTTTCTCCAGAAGAAAATTGCTTAATCTCTCATACCAAGCTCTGGGAGCTTGTTTTAAACCATAAAGAGTTTTCTTTAGTTTGAAAACATGTTCTGGAAATTTTTCACTTTCAAAACCAGGAGGTTGGTAAACATAAACTTCTTCTTCTATAATACCATTTAGAAAGGCACTCTTAACATCCATCTGATATAGAGTGATGTTATTTTGTGCAGCAAAAGAAATGAGTAAACGAATATACTCTAACCTTGCTACAGGAGCATAAGTCTATGTATAATCAATTCCTTCTTGCTGGGTGTAACCTTGAGCAATAAGCCTTGCCTTATTTCTTTCAACTTCTCCTTTTTCATTCAACTTATTTCTGAAGACCCATTTGGTTCCAATTATGTTGAATCCTTTTGGTCAAGGAACCAAATCCCAAACATCATTTCTTGTGAATTGATTGAGCTCTTCTTGCATGGCAATTATCCAGTCATTGTCTTGCAGAGCTTCATCCATAGAAGTTGGTTCAATTACTGACACAAACCCAAATAATGATGCTTCAGATGATCTGAGGAAGGATCTTGTTCTAATGGGGTCATCCTTCTTTCCAATGATCACATCCTATGGGTGAGAGGCCATGATTCTGGAAGATGATCCTCTAATAGTTGATTTTTAAGAAATGTTCAAGTTGTTCATTTGAGAAGTTAAAGGAATTGCATCTGACGTTACTTCTGGTTCCTTCACTTGAGCTTTGTCTGCCTCTGAGCCTTCAGAGTCTGTGAGAATTACTTCTCTATCTACAGAACTTTCAAACTGCTTTGGCTTTTCAATGCCAAGCTTATCATCAAATCTAACATGTATAGATTCTTCCACAATTTGTGTTTCAGTATTGTATACTCTGTAGCCTTTAGAGCGTTCAGAATAGCCAAGCATGAAACACTTATGTGCTTTAGAATCAAACTTGTTAAGATTCTCTTTAGTGTTCAACATATAACAAACACATCCAAAAGGATGAAAATATGAAATGTTGGGCTTTCTGCTCCTCCACAATTCATAGGGAGTCTTTTCCAGAAGAGGTCTTACAAACACTTTATTCTGAATGTAACAGGCTGTGTTTATTGCTTCTGCCCAAAAGTGCTTTGCCAGATTAGTCTCGTTGATCATGGTTCTGGCCATTTCTTGCAGAGTTCTATTTTTCCTTTCTACAACTCCATTTTGTTGTGGAGTTCTAGGACAGGAAAAATCATGAGCAATGCCATTTTCATTAAAATATTTTTCAAAATATTTGTTTTCAAATTCACCACCATGATCACTTCTGACTTTAATAATTTTGAAATCTTTTTCATTCTGGACTTGTTTGCAGAAGTCAAAGAACACAGAATGCGACTCATCCTTGTGTTTTAAGAACTTTACCCATGTCCATCTGCTGTAGTCATCAACAATGACTAATCCATACTTCTTGCCTCTAATGGATGCAGTTTTCACTGGTCCAAATAGATCAATGTGAAGTAATTCTAATGGTCTTGAGGCTGAAACAACATTTTTAGATTTAAAAGAAGATTTTGAAAATTTTCCTTTTTGACATGCTTCACAAAGAGCATCTGAGTTGAACTTCAGCTTAGGAAGTCCTCTGACCAGATTGAGCTTATTAATCTGAGATATACGTCTCATATTAATATGCCCCAATCTTTTGTGCCAGACCCATTGCTCATCATTAACACACAAGAGGCATTTAACATTTTGAACCTTAAGTTCTGAAAGATTTATTTTGTAAATATTGTTCTTCCTCTTTCCATTAAACATGATTAAGCCATCCTTCTGACTAACAGCTTTGCAACATTGTTGATTAAAGATTATATCATAACCATTGTCACTTAATTGACTTATGGATAATAGATTATGCTTTAATCCATCTACAAGAAGAACATTAGATATAGAGGGAAGGTTACCATTACCAATAGTACTAAAGCTAATGATCTTGCCCTTCTGATTCCCTCCAAACTTCACTTCTCCTCCAGATTTAAGCTCCAGACTTTGGAACATAAACCTTTCTCCCGTCATGTGACGTGAGCAGCCAGAGTCCAGGTACCATGACTGGCGTCTTGACTTTTATGCAAAAAACATCTGCAACAGGGATAATCTTATCCTTAGGTACCCAGATCTTTTTGGGTCCTTTTTGGTTAGCTGCCTTGAAAGTTGGTCTGAACTTCTGTCTTTTTACAACAGTTTTATTCTGACTTACTTTTGGCTTAAACACAGAAACGTTCTGATCAGAACGTGTGTGTTTAATTTCATTCAGATGACCAAACTTGAAATGAGAGTACAAGGGAGTTTTCTTAATAATAGGTTTATCAACAGGTATTGGATTTAAACCTTTTCTAGAGGAAGATTCATATCCAACTCCTTTCCTGTTGTTTTTGCTAACCCATAGATCATTGAAGCCATCTTGCTTCTGCCTATGATTTTAGCAAGAAACTTCTGAAAGCTAAAGTCATATTCTTCTAAAATGTTTTTGCATTTAGACTTACTTTCAGATTCAGAGTTTTGTTGAGCTTTTTTCAAAATTGGCTTTCATTTTTAAATTATTTTCTTTTAGCTCGGCAACTTCTGATCTTAACAGATTATTCTCATAACCAAGATTGCATTTAAGCTTCTTGTATTTGAGCTTAATCTGATTATAATTTTTTTGGACTTCTGATAAGACTTTAATAAGCTCTTTCCTAGTGAGATCAGAAAGTACCTCTTCTGAGTCAGATTCAGAATCAGACTCAGATCCAGATGATTCTTCATTCTGATTTTCAATGCCTTCCATCAGAGCCATGTTGGCGCATTCCTCTTCAGAATCTGATGAAGATTCAGAGTCATCTGAATCATCCCATGTAGCCATTAGAACCTTTTTCTTGTGCTCAGGCTTTCTTCTGGGCTTTTCTTTCTGAAGCTTTGGACATTCATTTTTGTAATGACCAGGTTGTTTGCATTCAAAACAAACAACTTCCTTCTTTCCAGATCTTTTTGGTCCAGAGGACTCCTTGCGCTGATCTGACTTTTTGAAGTTCTTGAACTTCCTCTGCTTGTGCTTCTAGAGTCTGTTGATTCTTCTGGACAGCAAGGACAGTTCATCTTCTTATTTAGAAGAAGATTCTTCAGAGCTTTCTTCTAACACCTGCAAAGCTTTCACATATTTGTTAGATTTTAAGGCAATTGACTTACCTTTCTTTTGAGGCTCATCTTCCTCAAGTTCAATTTCATGGCTCCTTAGTGAGCTGATTAGCTCCTCCAGAGTGATCTTGTTCAGATCCTTGGTAAGCTTCCGAGCAGTGACCATAGGTCTCCATCTGATAGGCAAGCTTCTGATGATCTTCTTCACATGATCAGCAGTTGAGTAACCTTTACCCAGAACTTTTAGACCAGCTGTGAGGATCTGGAATCTAGAGAACATAGTTTCTATAGACTCAGATTCTTCCATCTTGAACGCTTCATACTTCTATATTAACGCCAGAGCCTTGGTCTCTTTAACTTGAAGTTTTCCTTCGTGAGTCATCTTCAAAGACTCAAACATGTCAAATGCAGTTTCTCTATTTGTGATCTTCTCATACTCAGTGTGAGATATTGCATTTAACAAGATTGTTCTAGCCTTGTGGTGATTTCTAAATTCCTTCTTTTGGGCTTCAGTCATAGATTTTCTGTCTACTTTCTTGCCATTCCCATCAGTGGGATGAACATACCCATCTATGATCAAGTCCCACAAATCAGCATCATAACCAAGGAGAAACTTTCTATCCTGTCCTTCCAATAATCAAAGTTCTCCCCATCAAACATAGGGGGTTTTGTGTTGATTTTGTCCCTTTCTTCATATCTGTTGTTACTGTTAGATGTTGAAGTTTCAGCCATAATAACAACCAAATATATACCAAAGTTTTTCTCACTGGATCTTTTCTGTCACTGTGAAGTGGTAGCACACACAGAACCGGAGCTCTGATGCCAACTGAAGGTGAGAAAATACTTAGAAGGGGGGGGGGGTTGAATAAGTATATAGAAAAACTTAAGGCAATAAAAACTCAAGGATTTTTATCATGGTTCGTTGAACTCAACTACTCCAGTCCACCCTATCAAGAGTGATTTGCCTTTCTCAACAAGGACTTAATCCACTATTAAATCAACTGATTACAATAGCAGGCACTAAGAACAATAGTTCTAAGTCTTCTCAAAAACTACTGATCCTAACTGGATCTTCTTAAGGTTCTTTTACAATCAAATGTAAGAATAATACAAGTGTTTAAATTACTTCTAATAAAGCTTTATCACAACTGTGATTTTACACTTAATATTTTAAGAACTATGAAATAAATTCAGCAAGTGAGTGTAAATTGTATGAGAGTTTTCTTAGAATTCTTTCAATTATTCGTCAATTGAAGAAGATGAATGGAGTCTTGCTTTTATAGGCAAGGAAGTCCAAGTAGCTATCACGTTGAAGGTTGTGTACTAAAAGGTCTGATCCTTTTTATCTTCACATCACATGACCTTTCCTAGAAATAGAGTGCACAGAAAAATCCTTTTTGTCTGTGTTCTTGTGTCTAGCATAAATGAGGAAAGAGTCGTTTGACCATTTCAACGGACATAAGTTTGAATTCTTCTTCAACAAGTTTCAGCAAATATCATCAGAGTCTAGATTGGTCAGAGTCTTCTGATGTTCATCAAAGTTTGTTGAATCAGAGTCTTTGCAGCATGTGTGCTTTCAGCGTGTAATTGTTCAGAGCAGAGTTTGAGGTCAGATCCTCAGTACTGGCAGCGTTAGTACTATCAAAGTCTTCTGAAATAAACTAAGCTTGAAACTCTTCATACAAAATTCTTCAATGCTTCAGATGCTTCTAGCTTCTGCTTCAGATTCTTCTGTAGACAGCGCTTCAGAATCTTCTGGAGGCAGCGTTCAGAATCTTCTGAAAGATACTTCTGACGCTTCAGAGCCTTGCATATTTTTCATGTTCAGATCTAATTTGTTTCCAGAATAATATTTACTTTAATATCTGCAGCAAACATTCTTAAACAATTTTTAGAGTATATAATTTTTTAATGCAAAATTTCATAAGAGTTATCATCAAAACATAGAGATATTATTAAGAACCAATATGTGTTCTAACAAAAGTAACCAGAAATAAAGCAAAGACCTGTCTTTTTGGTCGAATAAGGCATTAAAGTGGCTAACCAAGGTGATAATTTCTAGTTGCCATTTAATTTGTTGACAAATTGATTGAGTTTTTATGTTTAAAGACATGATTTGCCATTAATTTGGCGATGTGGAGGATAAAGACAAAAGGTTAAATTGTATTAGCCACAATAATTTTTTCTTATATTATAGATAATTTAATACTTAGCAAAATAGTTTTCATTTAGTGGGAGTTTATTGTTCACCAAAGTAAGGTGATATAATTTTATCAATGGAAAATACATGTTACATTTACAAAAAAGAAAGTATGTGTTCTACCACATGTCTTCACTAGACAAAGGATTCACCCCAAGGAATACCATCCGATTCACCCGATGATAAACGAAAGCTATTTTTAATCAAAGGAACACAATTTTGATATGTACCATTTATTCTTTTACAAATTGAACATTTAAATTCTTTTTTATAAACATAAATTTATCTCAGGAAATAATTTTATGAAAATATCAAGTTATTGATGATTTATACCAATAAACTTAATATTAAGAATACCCCATTAGACATTGTCTCTAGTGAAACAATGCTTAATTTCAACGTGTTTTGCTTTGAAGTGTAAAAGTAAATTTTTAAATAAAAAAAATTGCAGAATTATTATCTCCATAAAATAGAAATATTACTCTTATTTATCTAATAATCTTCAAGCTAATATTTCACCCAAAGCTACTGTTGATTTCCTATTACTTAAACAAGAGATTGAGTTTTCACATATGAATTGACCCCTAATTAATGCTCTTTCATTCAATTTTACCTCTAACATAGTCAACATCACAAATTTTATTGTTAAGAAATCTAAGGTTAATAATACATTTCAAATATTTAAATATTATTTTAAGAATGATTATGTGAGATTCTCTACGATATGAGAAATATAATAAATAAATACACATTAAACAAAATATCAGATATTTAAGAAGTTAAATTGAGGAGAGAATCAATCATACCTTTAAATATATATTAATTAAAACATGAGTGAATGAGGGAGTTCAACTGATATATGCTTGTTGAATTAGATGTGTGTAAATTTGAAATAAGGTTCAATCACTCTAAGCTAACATTTTTTTTTGTATTTTCTAATTATGTATTAATGTAAATAAGTTCTTGATACTTATAAATAATTAATAATAGGGTATAGAAATACTCTGTTAGTGCGTCGCTCCAGCAAGGTATATTCTAGAACACTCATGTTAATATCAGATGACAACCGCCACCTGAGGGCTGGTTTGACATCAATGTGGATGGGGCGGTGAATAAATATTCTATGATAGTTAGTGGCAGATTCTTTGAGACCGCAAGGAAAGTTGGTATGAAGGCTTCTCCGAATATATCGACATGTGCAATATTGAGGTGGTTGAAGTTTTTTTTTTTGGGGGGTGGGGGGTGGCGGGGGGGGCGAGTTGTGAATAGATGATACAACCTTTCAAAAACTTAAAACAAACTCAAACATTTTTCCTACCTTTATGATGATTACTAAAAACAAAGGGAAAAGAAAGGGACATATAAGTTCGAAAAACAAAACAAAATCTCAAACTAATTCCAAGAGATAACTTAGCATGAAGTACAAATACAAGAGGGCTTTGACAAAGATTTCCCTTGATGAGATAGCATTGCAATTCATAGCCGTTTACTTCCCAAGACAAAAAGTAGCGTGACAATATGTCTAGGAATTCCCACTTCTAATACTGCCGCCATCTATACAATTTTCTCTAACTAATCAAACGCGTGTTTTTGCCTTGTTTATTAACCGTATATTTCACTCGAATATTCTTCCTTCCAAAATCATGGCGCTATTTATCAACAAAGCACGTGATATATCCATGTCATCCAATCAAATCCCTCGTCGACAACCCATAATATCCTACGTGGAATTCCAGAAATTTCCCCTAAATCTCAACCGTTAAAACTATCATTACCATCTTCTTCTTCTTCTTCTTCACACATTGGTTTCGCGTTTCGTGTTTTAGTACTCCAAATAGAAACGAAACGAAGCCATACGAACGCGAACGAACCTCTTCTTCCGTTGAGGTTGATGCCATGGCAACCCAGCATCATCCTTCAAACACGTTTTCCTTCATCTCCAAAGGTTGGGGAGAATTTCGCGACTCAGCAAACGCGGATATACGCTTACTAAAAGACCGAGCCAAGTCGTTCTCAAACCTAACCACCTCGTTTGACCGCGAGATTGAGAATTTCATCAATTCGGCTGCTCCGGGGTTTTCTGTCCCGGCGATGAATTCTTCGCCGCCGGCGGAGATCGAATTCGTGAAGAAATTGCAGCCGAAGTTGTCGGAGATTCGTAGGGCTTACTCGTCGCCGGATTTTAGTAAGAAGGTTCTGGAGAAGTGGAAACCTAGGGCGACGATTCGGATTGATTTGACTGCTATTAAGAACGCGATTGTGTCGGAGGAGCTTGGGGATGGGATTGTGGATGTTGAGAGAGGGGTTAAGGGAAGAAGGTTAGGGTTTTGGGAAGGGGCAAGTGAGAGTGAAACTAGGGATTGGGAACCGATTCGAGCTTTGAAAACTAAAATTAGAGAATTTGAGAAGAGAAGTTCTTCTGTGGAAATTTTTGATGGGTTTAAGAACAGTGAATTTCTTGAGAAACTTAAGTCTAGCTGGGTATGTACTTCTTCTCCTTTAGCAATTTTTGGGTAAAGGAATTATTAAGTAGTTATGTTGTTCACGGACTGCATATGTTTTGTCACTGGTAGTTACTTGTTTACAGAATAAAATTAGTCCTTTTCGTCGATTTTTAATGAAGGATTTGGGACTTAGAAAGGGACTCTTATTTAATTTGTTTTCAACTTGTGGTGGACTCTTTCTTATTTTTACTTGGTCAGAGTTTTATATTTTTTGATTCTTCATTTCAGAACTTGACTGTAACTATTAGTAGCAATTGACTTGTTTGTTGTGTTTGTTTGCTGCTGCTCGGGTTGTAATCGCGTAAAGACTTTTGTGATTTGAGTCGGTATAGGTGTTGCGATATTGATTGCAATTGTCGTAGTGTGAATTAACCATATTTCTTTTTCATCATAAAAACGGTGAATAACGGTATCGTGCCGATACTGTTTTGTCGCAACCGTTTTCGCGCGGTAGCAGACCGTTTTTTAAGACCTTGCTGCTGCTGGGGCTTGTTTTAATGAATTGAATGAAAATAGTACTTGACACGATCATTTGAAGAATCACATTTTGGGGATAATTTGTCTGTGCAGCAGAAGTGTGTCCAATCAAATTTTTTGTTGGTGTATCTGTTATTCTGTTTATTTTCATTGAATCTTGTCTCAAGTTCATACATCTTATTTGGTAGTTTAAATGTCTCTTAATGCGGATAGTGGCGATATGTTTTATTCTTTTTATGACATGTTTTGTGCATGGATTTGTAAGCGCTTTCTTTTCGAAAATTGACAAGTTCATATTTTACTTCTTGCAGAAATCGATGTGCAAAGAACCCCAAGAGTCAAAGGTTTGTATGTACGCTGTAATTTGTATAGTTTCTTTTGGGTTTATATATGAATTTGCTTGATTGAATATAGGGCATTTGAGAGTCTAATTCAAAAACTACTAAATTGAAGATTAAATTTGTCTAAGATTTGGAGTAAATATTTAAACCTAATCTTAAAGACAGTATAATTCTTCTTGTAATCGAGTTGACTCATGAACCTAACGAGTCAAACTATGTATAGTTCAAGTTCAGCTCATTTAGTTAACGAACTTAATTTTTCGCTCATACTCAACTCATTTGATTCATGAACCTAGTTCAACGATTTAATTGTCGAATTGAATTTCGAACTATTTTCGAGTTGGTTCGGTTCATTGCCAGCCCTAGGAGTAAACCTCTCAAGGATACATATGAATGTTACTTTACTCCCTCCGTCCAAAATAACTATCATACTTGAGACTTTCACACCGATTAAAAAAATGTGGTAAATGAAAGAGAGAGAATATCAATTTTACAAAGTTATCCTTATTGACTATTGCTATATTTTAATTATCATTAATGCAAGGTGAGCGAAATAGTAAGTTAGTTAGGAGTATTAATTAGATGATACAATTGAAAGATAAAAACTAAAATTTCAATTAGGAGTATATTTTGTGATAATTTATTTTTACAAAAGTGACGCTTATTTTGGGATGTAGCGAGTGTATTTAAATAATTGGTTCCGTGATAAGGATGTTATGATTCTATACATGTCATCAACCTTGTATGATATTTCTCGCAACTTATTAACCTGGGGTCTTAATCTGAATCATGAGCGATGGCTAACATTTCCACACATCTTTTGCAGGAAGTGCCACCACTGGATGTACCTGAACTTCTGGCCTACTTTGTCAAACAGTCTGGGCCCTTTTTTGGAGTCAGCCGAGGTACTTCATTATGCATAACTTATATGGAATATCATTGCAATGCAGCCCATGCTTTCCCTCTCTTTATATATCTTATCTAAAAGTATGTATGCTATTTAGCAATATCCTCTCTTGCAATGGAAATCGTTTTCCTGTTTCGGATTCTTGTCTTTATAAATCACCAAGTTCGTCCCCCTTTCTTTAACTCTCAACATTGTAAAACTTTCTTTTCGTAGAATAATAAAATTGAGCAAATAATCTGGAATAGCTCTGCAGTCAACTCTTGGCAAAGCATTATTTTTCGTGTTACTAGCAAATCAGCTGTATGAAACAAACCAATGCAATGGTTTCATACAAGTGTGTGACTAAGAGTTAATATTTTCATTTGCTTGAAAAACATTTTATACTCTTATTTTAATACGATGTGAGAGATAACAAAACAATCTTGGATTTATGGGAGATTTGATGAACATATACACATACTTTCAATCCAATTGTAGATTTTTAAAAACACCCATTCTATAGTTATTCACCATTCAACTTCTCCCAAAATCTATCGATCTATAACTTTGTATAATTTCTATTTTCATAAAATTTGCTGTTGGTTGAAAGTATACAATGTGTATAACATGCTTATGATATAAAGTTCACTAATTCAAGATCATCTTGTACTCTCCATCAAAATATCTTCAAATTAATGTAGAGAATATGCTCAAATAAAATATTAAGCATCTGATCACAAACATATTATCTACATTTTCTGAAATTTCTTTTGTAAGATCTGCATAATTAGTTGGTTATATTTTAACTATTGGATCCTTTAGAGCATGACTAGTTTATGAATTTACCATTGGTTTCAAAATGTACTTAAACATTGTGCATATAAAATTCCCATATTTTCAATATTATTTTCTACTCCATCAAATTATATTTAAATTAAATGTTTCCTGATACTGTTCATGAATGTTTGTGAGTAAGCAGGACTATGTCTTTCCTATTTTACAGCTTTCTATATAGTCTAAAAGTGTTTGTTTTACTTTATCTTCCCTTCGATTTTGTTGATTTCTCAAATTTGTGATTGTTGCAGATACATGCGACAGGATAGTTGAAAGCTTGTATAGCAAGCGCAAGAACCAACTTCTACTGCAGTCTATTCTGAGGAAGAATCTTCTTTACTTGGGAATGGAAACATAAATGATGAATTGGATCTGCGAATAGCCAGTGTCCTTCAGAGCACAGGACACCGGTATGAAGGTGGACTTTGGACAGACCGTCCAAAGCAGGATTTCTCTAACAATGAAAGACATGTTGCCATAGTCACAACTGCTAGTCTTCCTTGGATGACGGGAACAGCTGTGAACCCACTATTTCGAGCTGCATATTTATCACAGTCTAAAAAGCAGAAAGTCACTCTGCTGGTTCCATGGCTTTGTAAATCGGACCAGGAACTAGTTTATCCCAGCAACCTCACTTTTGCTTCCCCAGAAGAGCAAGAAGGTTATATACGCAACTGGCTTGAGGAAAGAACTGGTTTTAAGGCGGAGTTCAAAATTTCATTTTATCCTGGGAAGGTAATTTTCTGATATTGTTAGCTATAGTTCTTCCAAGACCACATTGCCTATAAACACATCCAATGACAATGTCAAAATATATAAAAATCATAATAAAAAGGGAAAGTCCTTGCTGAATTTAATTTAATGTATTATCTTAATGTTTTGATTTGTTTTGCTCACATAAGAGTTGCTTGGTGGGCTACATTCTATGATGTTTTATATCATTATTATCAGTACTAACACTTTGCCCTTCTTGGATGTAGTTTTCAAAGGAAAGGCGTAGTATATTACCTGCTGGAGATACTTCTCAATTTATACCATCCAGGGATGCTGACATTGCTATCCTGGAAGAACCAGAACATTTGAATTGGTATCATCATGGGAAACGTTGGACGGATAAATTCAATCATGTTGTTGGCGTTGTCCACACCAATTACTTAGAATACATAAAGAGGGAGAAAAATGGGGCACTTCAGGCATTCTTTGTGAAACACATCAACAACTGGGTTACAAGGTCGTACTGTAACAAGGTATGAGAATTTAACATCGTTGCATGTAAGCTTGAATTAACTTGGGATAGTTAAAATGATTATAGTAATTTGATTGATAAATTTCATGGAGTTCTGTTATCTAAAGAGAATTGAACAAGGAAAAAGGGACTAAATTATCTATGATTTATATTCAGGTTCTTCGTCTCTCGGCTGCTACTCAGGATTTACCCAACTCTGTAATTTGCAATGTTCATGGTGTGAATCCCAAGTTCTTAAAAATTGGAGAAATGATTGCTGCAGAGAGAGAGCTAGGGCAGAAGGCTTTCACAAAAGGGGCATATTTCTTGGGAAAGATGGTATGGGCAAAGGGATATAAGGAGTTGATAGATTTATTAGGAAAGCATAAGACTGACCTTGATGGCTTCAACATGGATGTATTTGGAAGTGGAGAGGATGCTCATGAAGTTCAGAGTGCAGCTAGAAGGTTGGATTTGAATCTCAACTTTCAGAAAGGAAGAGATCATGCAGATGATTCCCTTCACAGGTAAGACCAATTTGAAAATTTAGCTTCAAACTTTAAAATACGATACATTCACTGGAAAGTTCTTCACATTGTTCTGAAACATACTACACAAAATTGGGAAATTAACTTTGAAGTTATATCTATTGCAACATGGAACTGAGTTATCCTTCATCCTCTCCTATCTCATAAAGTAGATCTTTTTTTTTGGGTGATTATTGATTCTATGTTAAGAAAATGAAATTTCCAAAACTGTTTTTTCATGTACGCACAAGGCACCTTCACCTACAGGTGATAATCGTTCATGCTTATGTACACATACACTAATTTAGAGCTTGTTTTTATTAAATTTGGTTATTTTTATTTTGATACTGTTCATTAACTTAATTGAAGGTACAAAGTTTTTATAAATCCTAGCATCAGTGATGTGCTATGCACAGCTACTGCTGAGGCACTTGCCATGGGAAAATTTGTAGTGTGTGCTGATCATCCATCAAATGAGTTCTTCAACTCATTTCCCAATTGTTTGATTTACAAGACACCTGAAGACTTTGTAGCAAAAGTTAAAGAAGCATTAGAAAATGAGCCTTATCCTCTCACTCCTGAACAAAGATATAAACTTTCTTGGGAAGCTGCAACTCAAAGATTTATGGAATATTCTGATCTTGACCAAATCCTGAACAAGGAAAAGGATGGCGTAAAATCAAGTAGAGATAAAGGAAAGCTCATTGGCAAGTCAGCGTCAATGCCTAATCTTTCAGAACTAGCAAATGGAGGCTTAGCATTCGCTCACCAATGTCTCACTGGGAACGAGTTCCTGAGATTATGTACTGGAGCAATACCTGGGACACGTGATTATGACAAGCAGCACTGTAAAGACCTTCATCTCTTGCCCCCACAGGTGGAAAATCCTATCTATGGTTGGTAAATAGATTGACTAGTTTGAATATGGAGATGGCCATGAAATATTCGTGATGCCAGATTATGACAAGCAGCATTGTAAAAATGTTGTAAAATGCTGGTGAATAGCTTTAGCGCTTCAAATTTGTAGTTTCTGCTTGTTTATGGTTGTTTGTAATTAGGTGCCTATTGTAATCCTTAAGTTTTGTAGCTGTAATTGTTTTTGTATTTTAACTAAGTGATGTAGTTTTTCTTTACTACTTTTAAATCACACGTAGATGTGCTATGCACAGCTTACTGCTGAGGCACTTGCCATGGGAAAATTTGTAGTGTGTGCTGATCATCCATCAAATGAGTTCTTCAACTCATTTCCCAATTGTTTGATTTACAAGACACCTGAAGACTTTGTAGCAAAAGTTAAAGAAGCATTAGAATATGGAGATGGCCATGAAATATTCGTGATGCCAGATTATGACAAGCAGCATTGTAAAAATGTTGTAAAATGCTGGTGAATAGCTTTAGCGCTTCAAATTTGTAGTTTCTGCTTGTTTATGGTTGTTTGTAATTAGGTGCCTATTGTAATCCTTAAGTTTTGTAGCTGTAATTGTTTTTGTATTTTAACTAAGTGATGTAGTTTTTCTTTACTACTTTTAAATCAGACGTAGAACGCTGAAGTTGAGTTTTACTGTGCAATGGCAAAAAATAAATCATCCATTCGTGTAAGTTGTTGGAGTAAGTGTAATAAACATGGATCAGTTTAACACGGAATAACTCTGAGCTTGAGAGAATCGTTGGTCTTTAACAACTTGTATTTAGCACGTCTGTTATTGGTTGAAAAGTTGAGACACCATAGGAGTACTAGTACTAACAGACTCCGAATTGGAGTTAATAGATCTGAATAAGGGTGTGTACAAATATGGGTTATTTATACACAAAGATAATTAACTAACTAACTTGTGCTCTAAATATTCTTAGTAGAATTTCCTATAACAAAGTCTGTGACTTCCTATCATCAACATAGATTCAACTACACTTAAAAGCACAACTTCAACTTCAACACAACTGTTGATTGAAAACTCAACTAAAATAGAAAATTTTAAAATACAAACAATAAAAGATTGAGTTGAACTTTATACATGATAATCAACACCACGGGAAAGAGTCCAGCCGCCACCCTTATTCAGAGTCTATTAACTCCAATTTTGATCTTCGTCCAACTCACATCAACTAGCATACAACATCAATACAATTTTTAGCGAATCTAGTTTTCAAAGGAGAAAACTATGAGAGGCGAATTGCGCATATGAATGTCATATTCAAATTTTAAGATGTGAGTGAAATCGTAAATGAAGGAGTATCATCGTTGAAAGTGAATGCAAGTGATGTTTAGAAGGCTACGCACAAGGAAAATATGAAGAAATACGAAAAAATCCTATTCTTGATTCACCAATACATGGATCCGAATATCTTTGAGAAGATACTTGAAGAAGAAACGATTAAAGAAGCCTAAGATAAACTGAAGAAGTTGTACGGTGGTGATGAGAAACTCAAGATAGTGAAGTTGCTGACCTTGAGAAAGCAATTTGAAATTACTCAATTGATAGAAGATGAGTTCGTTTCAGATTTCTTGTCACGATTGGTGCTGCTAGTAAACAAGATGAAGGCGTGTGGTTAATCAATAACTGATTTGCAGAAGATTGAGAAAGTGTTGAGATCTATGATTGCAAACTTTGATTACATAATAGTTTTATTGAAGAGTCAAAGAATCAAGCTGAGATGAAGTTCAAGGAACTTCAAGCTTCATTAGAAACTCGTGAGATGAGGTTGAAGCAGAAGAACTCAGAAAGGGAGAATGTGGCTGAACAGACACTGCAGACAGATTCATCGAGAAGTCTAGGAATGAAAAGGAAAAACATAGGAAAATTCTTGCTAACAATGAGAAGTCGAGAAAGGTTCAAAGAATCACTCTGATTCAACCAAGAAATTCATGGGCAACAAGTATTCAGGAAAAAAAAGTTAAGATGAAGGAGGTACAATGTTACATATATCAATGATTTGATCATTATGTTCAAGATTGTCGATAGAAGGAATCACGAGCAACATGCAATAAAGAGGTGCAATGTACACATGCTGGAGGCAGTGACTCAGATGATATGTTATTCATGGCCATATTCAGTCGAATGATGAACAAACCAACATGTGGTACCTGGATTCAGGATGCAGCAACCACATGATTGGGAATAAAAGCTGGTTCATCAAATTAGATGAATCGATTAAGAAAGCGATAAGATTTGCAGATGACATATATGTTACATCAGAAGGGAAATGTAACATAAATGTATTGAAGAAAGAAGGTCAAAAGGCTATCATCACTGATTTTTTGTATATACCTTCAATGAAAAGTAATTTGATAAGCATAGGTCAATTACTTGCCAAATGGTATAGCATGAAGGTGGAAGCAAATATGATAAAGGTGTATAATGGTGAAGGAAGTTGATCCTGATGGCACCATTATCAGATAAGAAAATCTTTAAGGTTGAGATCAATGGAATTGATTATTAATATCTCGCTTTGATTGTAGAAGAAGACAAAAAATGGCTATGGCACCAAAGGTATGGACACTTGATCTTTAGAGGTTTAAGTGTGCTCAAACAAAATAAAATGGTGTATGATATACCCCAGATAAAAGAGCCAAGTCTGATATGTGAATAGTGTTGCAGAAAAAAGCAAGAAAGGAAGTCATTTAAGCATGACTTGCCTATAAAGTCGCAGGAAAAATTTGGGCTTGCTCACTCTGATGTGTGTGGACCATTTGAGGTAAGGTCAAATAGAGGTAACTTCTATTTCTTGACTTTCATTGATGAATTTATCAGATATATATGGATTTACATCATTGAAAAGATGAGTGAAATACTCACACATTTTAAAAAGTTTAAATTGCATCCTGAGAAACAAAATGGATGAAAGTTAAAGAAACTGAGAACTGATTGTGGAGGTGAATACACTTCTAGAGAATTTGCAAAATACTGCAATAATGAAGGTATAAATCATGAGATCAATGCGCCCTATATACCTAAGCATAATGGTATAGATGAAAGGAGAAAGTGAAGTGTTCTGAACATGACTAGGAGCATGTTGGAATCTAAAGAAATACCGAAGAGATTTTGAGGTGAAGCAGCTTCGACATCAACATACATTCTAAACAAATGTCCAACCGAGAAAATAGTCGAGAAGACACCTTATGAGGCTTAGACAAGATCAAAGCCAAGTATTGGTCACTTAAAGGTCTTTGGATCAATGTGCTTTAACATGTACGTGAACAATTAAGAATAAAACTAGATGATAGAACTCAAGTAATGGTTCTTATAAGCTATCATTCAATTGGTGCTTACAAACTGTATTCACCAGATGATGGTAAGCTAGTGAAAGTTGAGATGTTCAAGTATATGAAGGAAAAAGTTGGGATTGGACTAAGAAGTTATCTCAATATGAATAAGACGCAATCAGAAGTGTTCTCGAAGAGGGAGAAGAACTAAATGAAGAGGTATCGGCTCAAGAGATAGAAGCACCAATGCAACATGTCAGAAGATCCACCAGAGCAAGAACTGGATCAACAAGGCTCACTGATTATGAAAGATTTCCAAATTAAGCAGTTAATGTAGAAGGTGATATCATAAAAGACACAATGATGGTCGAGTTAGAACCAGTCAACTTCAAATAAGTAATGAATGACTTGGACTATTTAGAGGCTATGCAAGAAGAGATTACATAAATTGAAAAGAATAAGACTTGAGAGCTCATGGGCAGGTCGAGTAAGAAGCCAATTAATATAAAGTGAGTTTATAAGTTAAAACTGAGGCCAGATGGTGAGCTTGCCAAGTATAAGGAAAGGTTAGTGGCAATTGGTTTTCAACAAAAACATGGTATCAACTTCAATGAAGTTTATGCATCTTTAACAAGGTTGGAAACAATCAGGATTGTTATGTTGACTGCAACGTACTACGGATGGAAGATACACCAGCTAGATGTTAAGTAAACATTTTTAAATGGATCATTGGAAGAAGAAGTCCATGTCACTCAACCACCATGATTCAAAATCAAAGGGCAAGAGTCAAAGGTGTACATATTGAGGAAGACTATATATGGCTTAAAATAAGTCTCAAGGACTTGGAGTAAGAGAATAGACAACTTCTTGATCAAAGTCAGGCTTGTGAAATGTGTTTTAGAACATGAAGTTTATGTCCATGATGCTGTTATGAGCAGCCGAATCATTATATGTCTATGTGTAGATGATTTACTAATCACACGATTTGATGAAGAAAGGATCATAGGGTGAAAAGTTGAGTTGATGCGAGAGTTTGAAATGTATGGCTTAGGAAACTTATCACACTGCCTATGAATGGAGTTCAAAACCACAAGTCAAGGAGTGTTCCTACACCAACAAAAGTGTGCTCACGACGTCTTGAAAATCGTGCTACGATACTGTAAAATATTGGATTGAACTCTAGTATGGTCGAAGGGCACCTTTTTGGTTCGACAATTCGAAAGAATCTTAGCATGTCGTCAAGGTCTGTTCACATGCTGTATTCGAAGTATGCTAGGAGTGTTAGCATGTCGAATTGGGCCTTTGTTGTAAGCCCAATTGTTTGAGTTAGCTTGTGTAATGGACTTGTGTGTAAAAGTCCATTAGGTTAGTATGTTAGTTTTCTTATAAATAACATACTAGTCTCTCATCTTTGGGGTGTGGTGCAAATCCTAATTAGGGTGAGAGAGGTTATTTTCTATTCTGTAACACTTGTAATCTTGTTTCAAAGATAAAGTAAAAAGTAGCAATTTATAACCAATCTTATTGTGTTATTCTTGTTTACTTTTTTTCTTGCTCTTGTGGGTTTCTTGCTGATCAAGAAACCGATTATACTTTGTTATTCCGGTATCATTTTTCAAAACAGATACCTTAAGGGAAAAATTGATCATGGTGTGTTAATTCCAAGGTAGAAGATCAGGTTTGACAGAGCTAAAGTGCACAACTATTCAAATTTTGATTTCAGTAGAGATCAAGATGAAAGGAAGAGCACTGCAGGCTCATATTCATTACTGGCGGGGCACCAATCTCTTAGAGCTCGAGGAATAAAGTGATATTGGCTTTATTATTGTATGAAGCTGAGTATGTAGCAGCATACTATGCATCTTGTCAAGCCTTATAGATCAAAATATTGATAGAAGAATTGAAAGTGATTGAATCGAAGAAGATGAAATTCTTTGTAGATAACAAGTCAAATATCGACTTAGCCAACCATTCAATGTGCCATGGAAGGAGTAAGCACATCGAAATGAGGTATAACTTTATGAGATATCAAGTAAATAAAGAGAAGATTGAGCTTGAGTATTGTGAGTCAAAAGTGCAACTAGCAGACTTGCTTATAAAGCCTTTGAAGAAGGCAAGATTCTATAAATTAAAGATGCTCATTATAATAAGGAGTTTAGAAAGTATTAATTAGGCGGTGTGTTGTTTGTATTTCAAATATTTTTATTTAAATTGAGTTTTCGACCAGCAGTTGTTCTGAGGTCGAAGTTGTGCTTAGAAGTGTAGTCGAAGTTGTGTTGGTGATGGGAAGTCACAAGCTCAGTTGTAGGGAATTCGACTAAGAATACTTGGAGCACAAGTTAGTTATCTTTGTGTATAAATATCTCATGTTTGTAACTCCTAGAATGTAATTTGTACATCACTTTGTAACTTGAAAAGGAACACATAGTGTGAAAAACACTGTATACAATTGTTGCAGTGAGAATCGTTATACCAAGCTATTGATTAATTTGAATCTTAACTCATTAAATTCATAATCAGACTTTGATTTATCCAAAGGAAAGGTTAAAGAGAGAAAGACCTTTTGCGCGATATAATAACAACGCTAAGAGATCAGGGGTTGGTTATGCCTAGGGTAGGTATTTCACATCCTAAACATCTGTAGTACTCTACAGGAACCTTTTGTATGTTTGTATGCTATATTTGCTAAATGTTTGCTATAGTTTGGGATTGTGTATAAGCTAAAATTATAGGTAAAGTCCTAGGGATAGTTTCTAAATTTGCTCGCAAAGATAGCGCATCCTCTGCCTACGTATCCTAACTAGGATAGAATCAGAGCAATCGTAGTTCACCTCACTAGGGATAGATGAACACTTGATTATGATCAAGGTTCAAAGGGGAACAAACATAACAATGCTTGTGTAGAGTTTAACAAAACTCTTTATTCTAAGTTGTACACTCAAAGGAATTGATTTTTACAAAAGTCAAGAGGGGAGTAAGTAATTATCACCATAATTCTTACATAGAGTTAACAAACTCTATCTTAAAGTTCTAATTGAAGGATATTCCTAACAAAGGGGGAAGGTCTTTTAGACTTAAATAAAAGTCTAATGTCTATGGGTTCTAACTTAACTAAGGTTCAAAATGACTTAACAAATTCAAGGGGAGTGTAATGAGCTATCTATGACCCAAGGGCCAATAGAGAGACTTTCCTTTGGAACATGAGAAAAGAGGACGCAACTGGATGAGAACTAACAAGTTTCATCACTTAGGTAATAACTTAACAAAGTTAAAATACAAAAGAGCATTCATTCAAACATGATGGACGTATAAGAGAGTATGGTAACAACCAAGAAGAGACATGCAAGTATGTAACAACATCGAGCAAAAGTAACAATCAAGTCAAATGGTTACAACCAATAAATCACAAATATATTACAATATCTAGGGAGGGAGCAAGGTAAGGGTTCTTACAAGACTAAACATCTAAGATAACAAACCAATTGAAATATCTTAACAAAGGTGAAGGGAAGTGAGGTAACAATCCACATGTAATTCAAATAAGTTTAAATGCAAGCAAGTAACAACTTGAGACAAGCATGTCTTATAGTTCAAAGAATGTCAAATGTAACAACATAAGACCAATAGCATGTATTGATGACAATCAAGCACAAGTAAGCATGCACGAATTGTTACAACAAATCAAGCTCAAAGTTTCATGGGAAAACATATAACTTCAAGGTAACACCCACAAATGAAACAAATTATATCATACTAGAGTTCTAACAAGACTTCTAGATAGGTGGGGGGAACATATAAAAAGTGTACTAAAAAAGTTACAACATCTAGAGGTAACATGGTTTTTAAACATAAAGTACAAAGGTAATCAATTAAATGCTTACATGCAAAGATTTGAATGCGAATAAGTTTTGGTTCAAGCAACATAATTAAACACACCAAAGAGTTAACAAACAAAATTCACATCAAGTGCAAATCAAACTCATGAAATTGAATCAAAAGAGTTTTGAAAATGATTGAAAGAGAGGAGGGTAAAAAGCCTAAAACAAAACAAGACTTTAAAATGTCATAAATTGTTTCTAGAATATAAATCCTTGAATCCTTTATTTAACATATGAAAATAGGCAAGATTAGGAGCACAATGAAAAAAGAACCACTCAAAAATGAGAAGAAATGACAAAGTTATGTTGATTTGAAAATTTGAAGAAAATCATGAAAGAACTAGTATTAAAAAAGAAGGGAGTGTCCACACCAAGTGTTGAACTCGTGACTTAGGGGTCACAGGTTAAAACTTCTACCATTCAAGCCACAAGGCGCAGGTGAAAACTTATGGAATAGAGAGTTTAAATGTAAACAAAAGATAAAAATCACAAAAACACAAAAAGAGTTGTCCCGCAGGGATCGAACTCAGGATGGCAAGGATAGAAAGTACATGAATACACAGACATAACCACTGGGGTGGCGATACATCCAATGTATCAAGCCACCCCAATAATATATAACCTTCCAAGTTACATATTCTGGGCAAACCAAGGCAACTTCAAGCAAGCAAACATGAAAACGTTTCCAATCCAAACTTGATTAAATCATTATCAAATTTAACAAAACTTGACTTTAACCTACTTGAATTTTAATGAGGAACACGATGGTAACATTACTTTTTCAAAACAAAGTGTAGAAAGTAAAACACGATGGTAAACGCAGATGAGGGTTTAAAGATGCAATCTCAAAGTCATGATCCAAAACAGTTGCATTTAAAACCAATTGCGAATATGCACATGCTCTAAATAGGTTTTTGATGAAGTATGTCCAAAGACATGGCTCAAATTCTCACTGAATCAACAAATGAACACTATGTTGCAAATGTGGAAATAGCATTTGAAAAACAGTTTTGTGCAACAAATGTTTAAACATGATTCAAGACATTACATGTTTACTCATCCAAGCTGCATCATGACATGAACTCCAAACACACACAGATTGCAAAAATCTAAAATGAATTTGATAGAACAAGAGGTTAACAAACCTCAAAACAGAAACTGGCAGCCAGTTATTGTTCATTAAATCAAAGTTTCAAACAACAATACATAATGAATCCTACAACAGTGATGCCTTCAAAACACACACACACACATATAGTTTTCACATCCTAACAAATTGGTCTAACCAGACAGCCTAACAAGCTTGTATTCCCAAACATGAATAATCAGTTTTACAACAAAACAGACATAACCAATAAAGTCTCATTTAAAACAGAAACAACATCAAGCTTTGACATCACAATGCCAACATCAAACATCATTTCAATACATTGCCTCAAATGATAGTTACTACTTTATGATAGAAAAAACAAACAAGTCTTAGCATGAGAACCAAGTCTTAACAGCAATAGATACAGCCTTAACATAATAATGTTAAACATCATAAACCAATTCATTACATGTTTCACATGACAATCACAAACTCATGATAGCAAACACAAACCGAGTTCAACATGCTTTAATGATTCAAGATATTTCAATTAATTTATATCAATGAGAGAATTTGTAATCACATACCTCTTGTAGACATCCAAGATGAACTAGCAGCCTTGAGTGAGAATCCTTTTGAGCAAGATGTCCTCCTTTGATGCAAGCCTTGAAGTTACTTCCTTTTGAAGTAATGAGTGACAAGTGATGACAGTTTTAGCAAATGGTGTTCCAGCTGCTTTTCAATGATTTGGACAGTTGGTACAACATAAATATGTGGTGTTCAAAGTGTCAAAGAGGTCCAAACTGATCTAGGCAGTGTGTTTCACCATTTTATGCAGAAAAGTCAACATTTAGGGTGTGAGGGGTTGACTTTTAATGTTGTGGTATTTTTGGCAAAACTAATGGTTGGAACACCTTCTAATAGTGATTTTGAGATTGTGTGGATGGTTTTTAGGGTGATTGAATGGTTGGAGAGAGTGCTGGTATGCAGTTTGTGCAAGACAGTTTTTGATGGTTTTGGAGACTTTGCTTCACTTTCAAGTAAAGGTTATGCAAGATGAGAGAGCTTGGTTTTCTCTTAGGATTTAGAGTGCTATGGTGTGTATTTGTGCATAGAGGGAAACTCTATTTACAGTAAAGGCAAGAATGAGGGCAGACTTGGCATTTTGGTTTGCAAGTTAGATTTTGGATGAAAGATCTTAGCAAATTCAAGTGTGATTGCTTTCTGCAGATGATGCTTGCTTCCAATGCCCTTTAGCCTCTGAAACCAGCTATTCTTGGGCTGTTAAGAAGTGGCATTGAGATAGAAAGGACAGATCTGAAGGTGAGAAAATACTTAGAAGGGGGGGGGGGGGTTGAATAAGTATGAAGATTAAAACTTAGAAATAAAAACTCAAGTATTTTTATCCTGGTTCGTTGAACTCAACTACTCCAGTCCACCCTTCCTAGAGTGATTTGCCTTTCTCAATCAAGGACTTAATCCACTATTTAATCAAATGATTACAATAGTAAGCACTAAGAACAACTGTTCAAAGTCTTCTCAAGAACTACTGATCCTAACTGGATCTTCTTAAGGTTTACAATCAAATGTAATACAAATACAAGTGTTTAAGATTGCTTCTATAAAGCTTTATCACAACTGTGATTTTTCACTTAACTATTAAGAACAAAGAAATTAATTCTTAGAAATAATATGAATAGTATGAGAGCTTGAATGTTGATTTCTTTTGGATAAAACGTCAACTGAAGAAGTTGGGTGAAGACTTGCTTTTATAGGCAGCTGATCTAAGGAGAGCTTCACGTTGAGAAGAGTGTCCAAAAGGTCTGAGCCTTTTTGTCTTCACATCAAGTGACTTTTCCTAGAAGAAGAAAGCACATAAAAATCTTTTTTGTCTGTGTTCTTGTGTCTAGAATAAATAAGGAAAGAGTCGTTTGGATCATTCCAACGGATATAATCTTTGAATAATTCTTCTTCAATTTTCAGCAAATTTCATCAGAGTCAAATTTAATCAGAGCCTTTTGATGTTGATCAGAGTTTTGCTGAATCAGAGCCTTCTGCAGCAGGTGTGCTTTTAGCGTGTTTAAGATCAGAGCATATTTGAGTCAGATCCTTAGTACTGGCAGCTTTAGTACTTTCAGAATCTTCTGTAGTAACTATGCTTTGAAAAACTCTTCATATATAATTCTTCTTTGGTTCAGATGCTTCTGACTTGCTTCAGATTCTTCTGGAGCTTCTGCTTCAGAATCTTCTGGAGGCTACGCTCAGGATCTTCTATTGGCAGCAATCAGAATCTTCTAATGGATGCATCTGGCGCTTTAGAGTCTAGCAAATTTCTTATGTTCAATTCTGATTTGCTTCTGAAGTGTTAATTCCTTTACTATCTACAGTAAAAACTCTCAAGCAAATTTTAGAGTATATAATTCTTAGTTACAAAATTTCATAATAGTTATCATCAAAATATAGAGATATTATTAAGAACCAATCTGTGTTCTAACAATCTCCCCCTTTTTGATGATGACAAAAACATCAGAAATTTTGTTTAATTGAAAATATAATAATTATAACTCCCCCTGAGATGATGAATCTCCCCCTGAATTAAATACAAATAAGGAATAGAAACTTCCCTTTTGTCTTGAGTAATTTTCAGAGTTAGATCTTGATTGTTCTTTTAACATTTAAGAGTCAGAGTGTCTTGCAAATTTCAGAGTCAGAGTTTGATAATTGTCAAATGATCTGATAGTCTCAGAGTTTCTTTTACAGAGTGAACTTATCAAATGTTCTGAAATACTCAGATTTAATGTTAGATAAAATAGATATGTCTGAAGTTTCATTCTGGTGAAGTTTAATTAAACAGTTCAGATTTATATCTTCTCCCCCTTTTTTGTCATAAGCAAAAAGTAAAAACTTTAAAAAGACAAATAAAAGGAAACAGTAAAGGAGATAAATCATGTGGAGAAAACTTTGAAACATTCATTCAATTCAGTTTAGAGAAAGAATACATGCATCAGAAGATATTCAAAATACATAAGCAAACACCAGATGCAAAAACATCAGAATGAAAAAAATGAAAAACTAAGAGTGTTTTGACAAAAGCATCTTCAACAGATCCGTGATCTCAGAAGAGGACTGTTCTTGCTTTGACATCCACTTAGCCATTGTTTCATTCTTCTGATCCTGTTTAGACATCCACTAAGTCATGTATTCAGACTTCTTATCCTGTTTGGCCATCCAAGACTTGATTTCTGATTGACCAGCTTCCAGAGCAGCAATTTTATCCTCAAAATCTGGATGTTCTTTCTTAATCTCAGATGAAGAAGGTTGAACATTTTCTGGAGCTTGAACAGAGTCAATTTCCATAGGGTCTGTAGAGCTTGGAGCATTAGAGCCAGAAGGAAGTTCTACCAGAGTCATGGCCAAAGGGTTGTCTTCAGATGCAGATTCAGTAGTTTCTTCTGATGATGGAGGAGCATCTGTAAGAAGTAATGGTCCAGATCTCTTGACAGTCTAGAACAGACTTCTTGCAGCTTCAGCAAATCTGAGCTTCGCATCATCAGAACATATGTTCTTCAGATTTGATGCTACAGTGTTGAATCTGTTGATGAATCCATTCCAGATGACATCAGATTCTGTTGCATCCATTGTTGCTAAACACTTCCTCTGTATAGTACCTAAATACATCTGTATTTCTTGCAAAAAGCATGTAAATAAATGATCAACATTTAGTCTAGGTTTGGGGTGTAACAGAGTCTCCAATGTTATTGGCTTTGGTTGGGGAGTAGGTGGAAATAAGGATTTGTGAATGGAAATCAGAGGAGGAGGGTAGTATGGTATGAAAGGAATTTCAGGGGATTTGTCAGGTTTGCATATGTTTAGAGAATTCAACAGATTTGGTTTTGCTTTGGTGTGATAGGAAACCACATCAAAGGGTTTATTAGAGTAAGGTTGGAAAGCAGATTTTGCAGGTTCATCAGAAGCAGCAGGTTTATCAGATGAAACAGGTGTAGCTGAAGTAACAGCTTTTGCAGATTTAGCAGAATATGATATTGTTG
>CAWUDS030004518.1:0-33392 GCA_963859935.3 Lathyrus sativus
TTTCCAAAATTGGAAAGCGGAAACCCCTTTCTTTATCTTTAATTGTGTGCAAATACTTTAGCCGGATGAGAGGAAACCCTCATGTCCGATTTTAAAGGGGGCGATCCATCTTATTGGATCCTATCCAAATTTTTCTTTTGCTAGGCCCGTAGTTAAAAAACCAACTTTCTTACGATTACGAGGTTCATTCGAATATGAAATCCAATCCTGGAAAGACAGTATCCCACTCTTTTTTGATACTCAAGGTTTCGATACATTTCGAAATAGAGAAATTTCTAGTGGAGCGGGTGCTATACGACAACAATTAGTTGATCTGGATTTAAGAATTATTATGGATTCTTCGTTGCTAGAATGGAAAGAATTAGGAAAAGAGGGGTCCAATGACAAATGGAAAAATCAAAAAGTTCGAAGAAGAAAGAATTTTTTGGTTCGACGCATGGGATTAGCTAAGCATTTTCTCCTAACAAATATAGAACCAGAATGGATGGTTTTATGTCTCTTACCAGTTCTTCCTCCCGAATTGAGACCAATTATTCAAATAGATGGCGGTAAACTAATGAGTTCGGATATTAATAAACTCTATAAAATAGTTATCTTTCGGAACAATACTCTTATTGAGCTATTAAGAACAAGTGGATTTACACCAGCGGAATTAGTAATGTCTCAAGAAAAATTGGTACAAGAAGCCGTGGATGCACTTCTTGATAATGGAATCCGCGGACAACCGATGAGGGACGGTCATAAGAAAGTTTACAAATCGTTTTCCGATATAATTTCGGGCAAAGAGGGAAGATTTCGAGAGACTCTTCTTGGAAAACGAGTTGATTATTCGGGGCGTTCTGTTATTGTCGTAGGTCCATTACTTTCATTACATCGATGTGGATTGCCCCCCGAAATAGCAATAGAGCTATTTCAGACATTTCTAATTCGTGGTTTAATTCGAAACCATATTGCTTCGAACATAGGAGTTGCTAAGAGTCAAATCCGGGAAAAAGAACCAATTGTATGGGAAATACTTCACGAAGTTATGCGGGGACATCCAGTATTGCTGAATAGAGCGCCTACTTTGCATAGATTGGGCATACAGGCATTTCAACCCATTTTAGTAGAAGGACGTGCTATTTGTTTACATCCATTGGTGTGTAAGGGATTCAACGCAGACTTTGATGGGGATCAAATGGCTGTTCATGTGCCTTTATCTTTGGAGGCTCAAGCAGAAGCTCATTTACTTATGTTTTCTACTACGAATCTCTTGTCTCCGACTATTGGGGATCCTATTTCTGTACCAACTCAAGATATGCTTATTGGACTTTATGTATTAACTAGCGGAAATCGTCGAGGTATTTGTGCAAACAGGTATAATTGGTTTAATTGCAGAAATTCTCAAAATGAAAAAATGAGCAATAATAACTTTAAGAACTTGAAGTATATGAAAAAAAAAGAACCCTGTTTTTGCAATTCCTATGATGCAATTGGAGCTTATAGACAGAAAAGAATAAATTTGGATAGTCCTTTTTGGCTCCGGTGGCAAATACATCAATGCATTATGTCTTCAAGAGAAGTTCCTATCGAAGTTCACTATGAATCTTTTGGTACCTATTATGAGATTTATGAGGATTATTTAGTAATATAAGAAGTATAAAAAAAGAAATTCGTTGTATATACATTCGAACCACTATTGGTCATATTTCTTTTTATCGAGAAATCGAAGAAGCTATACAAGGTTTTTCTCGAGCCGATTCATCATATAGTATCTAATCATATAGATGGTTAGTGTTGGTATCCACGCTAAGTAAATTTAGGATACTGGTGTAAATTCAGGTCAACTAGCATCTTTTCAATTTTCTACGTAAATAAACATAAAGAAAAGGGAGTTTTCCAATCATTCACTCAAATCTATTGTCGTCGAACCGAATACCACTGAGTGGAATATGGAGGGACTTATGGCAGAAGGGACCAATCTAGTCTTTCACAATAACGTGATAGGTGGAACTGCCATTAAACGACTTATTAGCAGATTAATAGATCATTTCGGAATGGCATATACATCACACATCCTGGATCAAGTAAAGACTCTAGGATTCCATCAAGCTACTGCTACATCTATTTCATTAGGAATTGATGATCTTTTAACAATACCTTCTAAAGGATGGCTAGTCCAAGATGCTGAACAACAAAGTTCCGTTTTGGAAAAACATAATCATTATGGGAATGTCCATGCGGTAGAAAAATTACGCCAATCCATTGAAATATGGTATGCTACAAGCGAATATTTGCGACAACAAATGACTCCCAATTTTAGGATGACTGACCCCTTTAATCCAGTCCATATAATGTCTTTTTCAGGAGCTAGAGGAAATGCATCTCAAGTACACCAATTAGTCGGAATGAGAGGATTAATGTCAGATCCACAAGGACAAATGATTGATTTACCCATTCAAAGCAATTTTCGTGAAGGACTGTCTTTAACAGAATATATAATTTCTTGCTACGGAGCCCGTAAAGGGGTTGTAGATACTGCTGTACGAACATCAGATGCTGGATATCTTACACGTCGACTTGTTGAAGTGGTTCAACACATTGTTGTACGGCGAACAGATTGCGGTACCATCCGTGGGATTTCTGTAAACATCCGAAATGGAATGATGCCAGAAAGAATTTTGATACAAACATTAAATGGTCGTGTAGTAGCAGACAATATATATATAGGTTCACGGTGCATTGTCGTTAGAAATCAAGATATTGGAATTGGACTTATCAATCGATTCATAACTTTTCAAACACAACCCATATTTATTCGAACCCCCTTTACCTGTAGGAATACGTCGTGGATCTGCCGATTGTGTTATGGGCGGAGTCCTATTCATGGGGACCTGGTAGAATTGGGAGAAGCTGTAGGCATTATTGCTGGTCAATCTATTGGAGAACCGGGAACTCAACTAACATTAAGAACTTTTCATACTGGTGGAGTATTCACAGGGGGTACTGCTGAATATGTGCGAGCCCCCTCGAATGGAAAGATAAAATGGAATGAGGATTTAGTTCACCCTACACGTACACGTCATGGATATCCTGCTTTTATATGTAATATAGACTTGTATGTAACTATAGAAAGTTACGATATTATACATAACGTCATTATTCCACCAAAAAGTTTTCTATTAGTTAAAAATGATCAATATGTAAAATCAGAACAAGTGATTGCGGAGATCCTCGCGGGAACATATACTTTTAATTTGAAAGAGAGGGTTCGAAAACATATTTATTCTGACTCAGAAGGGGAAATGCATTGGAGTACCGATGTGTACCATGCATCAGAATTTATGGATAGTAATGTACATATCTTACCAAAAACAAGTCATTTATGGATATTGTCAGGAAAGTCGTGCAGGTCTAATACAACCCATTTTTTACTTCACAAGGATCAAGATCAAATTACCATGGATTCACTTTCGAATGGAAAAAAAAATATTTCGAATCTTGTAGAAAGGAATAATCAAGTAAAACATAAATTCTTTGGTTTCCATACTTTTGGTACAAAAGAAAAGGGGATCAGCGATTATTCAATATTTAATCCAATCATATATATGGATCATTCTTATTTAATGTATCCCGCTATTTTTCACGATACTTTTTATTTCTTGGCGAAAAGGCGAAGAAATCGATTTCTTATTCCATTTCCATTCCAATCGATTCAAGAACGAAAGAACGAACTAATGTCCCCTTCCGGTGTCTCCATTGAAATACCTATCAATGGTATTTTTCCTAGAAATAGTATTTTTGCTTATTTCGATCATCCTCAACCCATTTTTCAAAAAGAAGATTTCATTGAGTATCGAGGAAGAAAAAAATTAAAGCCAAACTATCCAATTCAAGTAGGTCCCTTTTTTTTGATTCCCGAAGAAGTGCATATTTTACCCCAATCTTCTTCCCTAATGGTACGGAATAATAGTCTTGTTGGAAGAGGAACACCAATCACTTTCAATATAAGAAGTCGAGTAGGCGGATTGGTCCGATTAGAAAAGAAAAAAAAAAAAAAAATAGAATTAAAAATATTTTCTGGAAATATCCATTTTCCCAGAGAGATTGATAAGATATCAAGACACAGTCCCATCTTTATACCACCCGGAACGGTAAAAAAAAAAAAATGCAAGGAATCAAAAAAAAATAAAGATGGGATCTATGTCCAACGGATCGCAACTACAAAAAAAAAAAAATGCAAGGAATCAAAAAAAATTAAAGATGGGATCTATGTCCAATGGATCGCAACTACAAAAAAAAAAAAGAAAAAAAAAAAAATTGTTTTGGTTCGACCTGTAATTTTATATGAAATACCGGACACTATCCCTTTTGTAAAACTTTTTCCCCAAGATCTATTCCAGGAAAAGGATAATCTGGAACTAAAAGTTGTCAATTCTATTGGAAAATCCATTCGGGAAATTTCCGACACAAGGATTCCATTCCTTCGGACTTGTTTAGTCTTCCATTGGGATGACGGCAAAAAAAGTTCTTCGATTGAGGAGGCCCCCGCTTCCTTTATTGAAGTAAGTACAAATGGTTTGATTGAGTATTTTCTAAGAATTGACTTAGTAAAATCGAATACTTCATATATCAGAAAAAGAAATGACCCATCTGGTTTAGGATTGATTGGGGATAATAAATCGGATCGAATCAATCCATTTTTTTCTATTCATTCCAAGGGAAAAATTCAACAATCACTTAGCCAAAATCACGGAACTATTCGTATGTTGTTGAATAGAAATAAAGAATGCCGATCTTGGATAATTTTGTCATCATCTAATTGTTTTCAAATGAGACCATTCAACAATGTAAAATCTCACAATGGGATAAAAAAAGATCCTATAATTTCAATTAAGAAGAATAATAATTCGTTCGGCCCTTTAGGAATAGTTGCAAATTTATATTCACTTTATCATTTAATAACTCATAATCAGATCTCAATAATAAAAATTTTGCAACTTGACAAATTAAAGGAAATTTTTCAAGTAATGAAATATTATTTCATGGACGAAAATGAGAAAATTTGTAAACCCGATCTATACAGTAATATCGTTTTGAATCCATTCCATTTAAATTGGTTTTTTCTCCATTATTTTTCTTGTGAAAAAACGTTTCCAATAATAAGTCTTGGACAATTTATTTGTGAAAATATATGTATAGCTCAAATGAAAAATGGACCACACCTAAAATTAAAATCGGGTCAAGTTATAACAGTTCAAATGGATTCTGTAATAATAAGATCGGCTAATCCTTATTTGGCGACTCCAGAATCAACTATTCACGGCCATTATGGGGAGATCCTTTCTCAAGGAGATATTTTAGTTACATTCCTATATGAAAAATCGAGATCCAGTGATATAACACAAGGTCTTCCAAAAGTGGAACAGATATTCGAAATACGTTCGATTGCTTCAATATCCATGAATCTAAAAAAAAGAATTGATGCTTGGAACGAGTGTATAACAAAAATTCTCGGCATTCCTTGGGGATTCTTGATTGGTGCTGAGCTAACTATAGCTCAAAGTCGTATTTCTTTGGTTAATAAAATCCAAAAGGTTTATCGATCCCAGGGAGTACACATCGATAATAGACATATCGAGATTATTGTGCGTCAAATAACATCCAAAGTCTTGGTTTCAGAAGATGGAATGTCTAATGTATTTTTACCTGGCGAACTAATTGGATTATTGCGAGCAGAACGAACGGGGCGTGCCTTGGAAGAAGCCATTTGTTACCGAGCTTTATTATTGGGAGTAACAAAAACATCTCTGAATACTCAAAGTTTCATATCCGAAGCGAGTTTTCAAGAAACTGCTAGAGTTTTAGCAAAAGCCGCTCTTCGGGGTCGTATTGATTGGTTGAAAGGTCTTAAAGAGAATGTTGTTTTAGGGGGAATGATACCCGTTGGTACCGGATTCAAAAGAATAATGCACCGTTCACGGTCAAGGCAACATAACAAGATTAGCCGGAAAAAAAAATTATTCGAAGTCGAAATTGGAAATCTTTTGTTCCATCACAGAAAATTATTTAATTTTTCTCATTTCAGAGAATTTATGTGATACATTCGAAATATAGGATTAAATATAGTATTAAATGCTTCCTAACAGCGGATTCGACTCATCCATCCCCTGAAATATTTAAATGCAGTCATTGGATTTGGTAATTAAAGTATATTAAAAAATAATAAGAAATAGAAATCAAAGAATGGCCTGATTCTATATTAACGGCCGATCGTCTATAAAAGAGAAGGTTCCATCGGAACAATTATTTATTAGGATACTCGGTCTCTCTTTTTTTTTTTCATTTTTTTAAACAAAGTGTGGGGATAAATGACAAAAAGATATTGGAACATCACTTTGGAAGAGATGCTGAAAGCTGGGGTTCATTTTGGCCATGAGACTAGGAAATGGAATCCTCGAATGGCACCTTTTATATCGGCAAAACGTAAAGGTAATCATATTACAAATCTTACTAAAACTGCTCGTTTTTTATCAGAAGCTTGTGATTTGGCTTTTGATGCAGCAAGCAAAGGAAAACAATTTTTAATTGTTGGTACCAAAAGAAAAGTTGCCTATTCAGTAAGACGGGCTGCAATAAGAGCTCGATGTCATTATGTTAATAAAAAATGGCTCGGAGGTATGTTAACGAATTGGTATACTACAGAAACGAGACTTCGTAAGTTCAGGGACTTGAGAACGGAGCAAAAGACGGGGAAACTGAACTCTCTTCCAAAAAGAGATGCCGCTATGTTGAAGAGGCAATTATCTCATTTGGAAACATATCTAGGCGGTATAAAATATATGACAGGGTTACCTGATATTGTAATAATCCTTGATCAGGAAGAAGAATATAAGGCTCTTCAAGAATGTATCACTTTGGGAATTCCAACGATTTGTGTAATCGATACAAATTGTGACCCCGATCTTGCGGATTTGCCGATTCCGGCTAATGATGATACTATGGCTTCCATCGGATTCATTCTTAACAAATTAGTTTTTGCAATTTGTGAGGGTCGTTCTAGCTAGATACAAAATTATTGATTAATAATAAGATAAATCCATTTTTAGATTTGGTTGGGCGGTGATAAATTTTTGGAATTGGTTATTATAGCATTACAAAATTGTGTAAAAAGAAATATTTTTGGATTAGTAGGTATTCCAAATGGAAAATCCAAGTAAAATAAGGAAATGGTTGAATCAAAATAATTCCCTTTCAAGTTATCTTTTTTTATTTTAGAGGGCAATATGAATGTTCTATTATGTTACATCAACACATTAAACAGATTCTATGATATATCTGCTGTGGAAGTAGGTCAACATTTCTATTGGCAAATAGGGGATTTTCAAGTGCATGCTCAAGTACTTATTACCTCTTGGGTTGTAATTGCTATCTTATTAATTTCAACCATTCTAGTTGTTAGAAATCCACAAACTATTCCCACGTCTGGTCAGAATTTCTTTGAATATGTCCTTGAATTCATTCGAGACGTGAGCAAAACTCAGATTGGAGAAGAATATGGTCCATGGGTTCCGTTTATTGGAACTCTGTTTCTATTTATTTTTGTTTCGAATTGGTCAGGGGCACTTTTGCCTTGGAAAATTATAAAGTTACCTCATGGAGAGTTAGCTGCACCCACAAATGATATAAATACTACTGTTGCATTAGCTTTACTTACGTCAGTAGCCTATTTCTATGCGGGTATTTCAAAAAAAGGATTGGCCTATTTTGGTAAATACATCCAACCAACGCCAATCCTTTTACCGATTAACATCTTAGAAGATTTCACAAAACCCTTATCGCTTAGTTTTCGACTTTTCGGAAATATATTAGCGGATGAATTAGTAGTGGTTGTTCTTGTTTCGTTAGTACCTTTAGTAGTTCCTATCCCTGTTATGTTCCTTGGATTATTTACAAGCGGTATTCAAGCTCTTATTTTCGCTACTTTAGCTGCGGCGTATATAGGTGAATCCATGGAAGGGCATCATTGACTAGTTATCTAAATAGGATTTTAGACCGCGACTGGCTCGCGATAATCTACTTAAGGAACATTAATAAAATTAAGGAACATAAATCAAAAAATCCAAAAGAAATTATGAAAAGTTTTCATAACAATCAAAAAGTATAAAGAAAATGAAAACACTTATCAGGAAATTCAACAAAAAATAGAAATTCAATTAAAATAAAGGGTGGGGGGTCGAACTAGGCATATATATAATCTAATCGTTATAAAACAGCTGGGGGATTTCCGAGAATGATTCATTGAATCGAAGATACAATGAATTGGTTTACGATATGGAACAAACACATGTATATGTCATAGTAGATATTCATTAGTTATATATGACTATATATCTCAATTTGTCCTGCTACTACTCTAAATTTAGGTAGGGATTCAAAAAAAAGAGCTCTTCCATCTCTTGGAATTGTGAATGGAATATAAAATGACTGGAAAAATGAAATCAAAAAGAAAAAGAAAGGTTTAAACGAAATGTAAGATAAGACCCCAATTTGTATGTATTCACAAAAAACGACAAGGGTAGAAACGAAAAAAGTAAATATCGAAGTAATTGAGATAATTCAATCCAAATTCTTCAGTTTGAAATTTTGAATTACACTTCGACTAGATAAAGAGAAATAGGACGAATGAAATAATTAAGTCATATATTTTTTGTTGATTATATTATTAACTATTTCTTTATTTTATTTTGACATAGGAGAAACTTATCATGAATCCACTGATTGCTGCTGCTTCTGTTATCGCTGCTGGGTTGGCCGTCGGGCTTGCTTCTATTGGACCTGGAGTTGGTCAAGGCACAGCTGCAGGGCAAGCTGTAGAAGGGATTGCGAGACAACCGGAAGCAGAGGACAAAATACGGGGTACTTTATTACTTAGTCTGGCTTTTATGGAAGCTTTAACTATTTATGGGCTGGTTGTAGCATTAGCGCTTTTATTTGCCAATCCTTTTGTTTAGTTTAATATTTATTCAAAAAAATACATATTGTTTTTTTTTTCATGGATTTTCGTTGTTGCTCTTGCTAATTCTATTTCGATTTTACTGTTACAATTTTTTGCATTCGGATTAACATACTGATTTGCCTTCTTCCGTCCCTTTCATTAGTCCAATGACCCCCTTTTTATTTAGAAAGTGTTGAAAACAACTAAGTATTTTGCAATTTACATACGAACTAGTATTTATTTCTAAGAAATATCATTCCTTATAGGGAATCTTTCAATTGACTAACCAATTCCAAATATAGAATAGAATAGTCTTCTTAGTATCTTTTGATTCTTACTAATATTCATTATTAGTAAGAATCAAAATAGAAAGAATAAGTAAATATATTCATATTAAATAATTCGATTATAGAATAAACTATTATATACAAAAACGAATAAAAAAACTTGGAATCGTAGAAATAAATTTAGTCTATCCATAAGAGGAGATGTGATCATATGAAAAATATAACCGATTCTTTTCTTTGCTTCATTTCCTGGCCATCCGCCGGAAGTTTCGGGTTTGATACCGATATTTTAGCAACAAATCTAATAAATATAAGTGCAGTCCTAGGTGTATTGATTTTTTTTGGAAAGGGAGTGTGTGCGAGTTGTTTATTTCAAAGAATAGATTGGATCCAACCAACTGCACTTTTTTTGTTATAACTAGGAAAATGTGCATGATCCGGCGAATGACTTCTTACGAAATAACGAAAAAAATAGTTCAGAACCATAGCATTTCGCGATTCAGTGGTAAATCTACTTTGATTCTCTATCAACCAAGAATTTTGGAACATTACCATGGTTAAAGCTAACGAGTTTGAAGTTTCGACGCAGTCTAGTATTCTTTCTACCACTATGTTAATAGGGAAATTCTAATTTTTTCGATATAGAACACTCATGTCGATAAAATGACTTGAATTCTCTGTATGATGAAAAATAGGAAAAAAGGTGTTTTGTTTAACGCCTCCGTTTCTACTTTTCTACAATGCGGAATTGATGACCTACGTATAAATTAATCATAATTCTTTGGATTTCAAGAAAAAAAAACAACTTTGCTGACAATTATTTGTTTGCTCAGAAGAGTCCTCCAAATATTTGGGTCTTGTATTGATAATCATTTTCAAGATTTTTAGAAATAGAGAAAAGAGGATAGGCTCATTCCCTAATAAATAGGGGGGAATTTCCTATAAGGAATTGAGTGTGAGAGCCAAATGAATTGAAAGATTCATGTTTGGTTCGGGAAGAGATCATAGACATTTGGAAATGAATGGAAAGAGAATCTACTTTCATTAAGTGATTTATTAGATAATCGAAAACAGAGAATCCTGAGAACTATTCGAAATTCAGAAGAACTACGGGAAACAGCCATTGAACAGCTGGAAAAAGCCCGGGCCCGTTTCAGGAAAGTAGAAATGGAAGCAGATCGGTTTCGAGTGAATGGTTATTCCGAGATAGAACGAGAAAAATGGAATTTAATTAATTCCATTTATACAACTTTGGAACAATTCGAAAATTACAAAAATGAAACCATTCATTTTGAACAACAAAGGGCGATTAATCAAGTCCAACAAAGGGTTTTACAACAAGCATTACAAGGAGCTCTGGGAACTCTGAATAGGTGCTTAAACAACGAGTTACATTTACGTATGATCGCTGCTAATATTGGTATGTTTGGGGCGATCAAAGAAAAAAATAACTAATTAGTGGTTCTACTATAATAGAGAGTATGGAGAGGCCCTATTTTTGTTTTTTTTCGAAAAAGAATCCAATTAATAAAAATATTCATGGTACCCATTCGTGCAGATGAAATTAGTCAAATTATCCGTGAACGGATTGAGCAATATAATACCGAAGTAAAAATTGTAAATACAGGTACCGTACTTCAAGTAGGCGATGGCATTGCTCGTATTTATGGTCTTGATGAAGTAATGGCAGGTGAATTAGTAGAATTTAAAGAGGGTACAGTAGGCATTGCTTTGAATTTGGAATCCAAAAATGTTGGTGTTGTATTAATGGGTGATGGTTTGATGATACAAGAGGGAAGTTCCGTAAAAGCAACAGGAATAATTGCTCAGATACCAGTAAGTGAGGGTTATTTGGGTCGTGTTGTAAATGCCCTAGCTAAACCTATTGACGGTCGAGGAGAAATTTCAGCTTCGGAATCTCGGTTAATTGAATCTCCCGCTCCCGGTATTATTTCCAGACGTTCCGTGTATGAGCCTCTTCAAACGGGACTTATTGCTATTGATTCTATGATCCCTATAGGGCGTGGCCAGCGAGAATTGATTATTGGGGACAGACAAACAGGTAAAACAGCAGTAGCTACAGATACGATTCTCAATCAACAGGGACAAAATGTAGTATGTGTTTATGTAGCTATTGGTCAAAAAGCATCTTCTGTGGCTCAAGTAGTAACTACTTTACAAGAAAGAGGAGCAATGGAATACACTATTATAGTGGCTGAAACAGCAAATTCCCCAGCTACATTACAATACCTCGCGCCTTATACAGGCGCAGCTCTGGCTGAATATTTTATGTACCGTGAACGTCACACTTTAATCATTTATGATGATCCCTCCAAACAAGCACAGGCTTATCGCCAAATGTCTCTTCTATTACGAAGACCACCAGGTCGCGAAGCTTATCCCGGAGATGTTTTTTATTTACATTCGCGTCTTTTGGAAAGAGCCGCGAAATTAAGTTGTCAGTTAGGTGAAGGAAGTATGACTGCTTTACCAATAGTTGAGACCCAAGCCGGAGATGTTTCAGCTTATATTCCTACGAATGTCATTTCCATTACAGATGGTCAAATATTCTTATCTGCCGATTTATTCAATGCTGGGATCAGACCCGCAATTAATGTGGGTCTTTCCGTTTCCAGAGTTGGATCGGCGGCTCAAATAAAAGCCATGAAACAAGTCGCTGGTAAATTAAAATTGGAATTAGCACAATTCGCAGAATTAGAAGCTTTTGCACAATTCTCTACCGATCTTGAGAAAACTACGCAAAATCAATTGGCAAGAGGTCAACGATTGCGCGAGTTGCTTAAACAATCCCAATCATCTCCTATTACTGTGGAAGAACAGATAATAACTATTTATACTGGAACGAATAGTTATCTTGATTCATTAGAAATTCAACAGGTAAGGAAATTTCTCGTTAAGTTACGGGCTTATTTAAAAACGAATAAACCGAAATTCAACGAAATCATATCTTCGACCAAGACATTTACTGGGGAAGCAGAAGCCATTTTGAAGGAAGCTATTCAGGAACAGATGGAACTCTTTTTACTTCAGGAACAAGTAGAAAAAAATTGATTCCAAATTTCATACCTTTCTAGATAATTAGTCTCTTTCCATATTTCAAAAAGAATAATAAAGAGAAGAAATTCACAATATAGTTTTCGAAATATACGAATTCAAGTAATATATATGCAATTGCAATAAATTCAATATGTAATAAATTTGCGTCCAATAGGATTCGAACCTATACCAAAGGTTTAGAAGACCTCTGTCCTATCCATTAGACAATGGACGCTTTTCTTTTTTTCTTTCCCTTTTCACGAAAATTTCGTGAAAAGGGAAAGAAAAAAAAGAATTCTATAAAATACTCCTCCATCTATCTGAATATCGAAATAATAATTATTCTAAATTCTAAATAGAATAAGACGAAATGAAATCATTCCAATTGAATATTCATAACTAAAACTAACTAAAGAAATTTACTAAATAAAAAATAGAATAGAATATATAGAGAAATAGAATATAAGCGGGTAGCGGGAATCGAACCCGCATCATTAGCTTGGAAGGCTAAGGGTTATAGTCGACGTTTATGAATGAACGTCTCTAATTCAAAACCGAACGTGAAACTTTTGTTTCATTCAGCTCCTTTACAGAATAATTTTAGAGATAGATGGAATACATGAAAAAAAAATGACCCATAACATCTATGTCAGCCTTTCGGTATGAATAGAATTCACGTTGCTTTTTAGATGATCCCTATAGAAAGAAAAGGAGTATTTGAACAATCTCTTTTTTTTCTAGTTACTTCGTTCTCTATTTCTATTTGATAGAATCTTTAGGAAAAGAATAAAATTTCCGTCGAGCTAAAAAAATATATTGATGTTTCTAGTAAACTAAAAAAATCGTTTAATAGCTATTTTGCTTCACTCTCTCCTATACAAAAAAAATAAAAAAAAATGGGAAGATTTAGTTACGATTGGAAACTAATTTTAGATATCTTTCTCCCTGGATCCTTTACTTATATTCAAAAATTGGGATTCTTGTGCAAAAACTTATGTTTCATAATTTTAGAATAAATTCTAAATTGTATACAAATTACGATAATGTATATTATTCCTCGAATTGCTCGTTGAGAGGTATAAAGGATGAAATCCCTAAAAGTAAGAAATAAAGTTTTTGATCGTGATATGAATCACGAAAGGGACCCCTTAACTATTAAGGGATCGTTAGAACGAATCGCACTTTTACCACTAAACTATACCCGCTACAATACCATTTTTGTATATAAAAAGATCTTTTGTCGAACAAGGGAATCAGTCATAAATAATTCTGAAATAGGTGCAGAATTTTATGATAAATAGAGTGTTTACATGTTTCGTAAAGGCCCCCTAATGAAATTTAGAAAAGGGGGCAAATCTCATTTTTGGATTTTATTTTTGGATTTTGTTGAAGGTATTTTGACAGATAGATCTCGACAAAATTACTAAACTAAATTCATAACACAAAAATGCATTATGCAATGCAAGAATCCATAGTTCTATTTCGTTTTTTAGATACGTTACCTGATTCATTCGTATGAGATACGATCACAAAGTTATTTTTATTTTTGTTTGATCATATTAAAATGTTTGAATTAATTAAAAGTTTGTTTCAAATCTGATACAGAAAAATAAATCGTTGTTATCCAGGATTCATGGGAAAAAAGAGCTGTGCCAGTACCTAGCTGGACTCTGGTTGGATAAAAAAACAAACTAAAAAAGAAAATATAAAATTATAGATTTAGATTATCTATTTAGTATAATGATTTATATCTATTTAGTATAATTATTTATTACTATCGTATTTAGTATATATATATACAATTAATATATAACTCAATCTATATTTATGAGTTAATATAGAATTAGAATCAAATAGAAAAAAGATAGATAAAATATATCAAATGAAGATCCATATCAAATAAATATTGAAGCCTTTTTTCGAGCCCTGCGAGGTATCATAAGCATAATAATTCCATTCTTTGAATTGGGGAGAGATGGCTGAGTGGACTAAAGCGTCGGATTGCTAATCCGTTGTACGCATTTTTGTACCGAGGGTTCGAATCCCTCTCTTTCCGTTTATTGATGATTTGCCATTTTTTTCTTTTGAACTTATGGAATTTCTTTTTTTTTATTCCCTGTTTGTTTCATTTTTTACTAGTTCTTTTTGACTAGTTAAAGATCGAAAATAGATAGAAAAACAAAAAATAGTTCAAAATCAAGCACAAGTAAGGGAAAGAAAAAAGATTTTCTTATTCTTCACGTCCAGGATTACGTCCGGGATCATTAGATAGAAATCCGAAGATGAAAAGAGAAACAAAGAATATCACTATCGTGTAAACAAATAGTTTTAGAGTAAGCATTACAAAATCTCCAAGATAATTAAAAAAAAAAAACGACAGAGAAAGAGAATAGATTCTCTTCTATTTCATATTATGTTTCCTTAAAAAAGTTCCAATTTGAGTTTTCTAATAAATTCTTACTTTTTTTAGGACATTATTCAAATGAAAGATCTTATCGAAAACTTACAGCAGCTTGCCAAACAAAAGCGAAGAGAAAAAAGAGTAAGGGTATTACTGGCATAAAATCTACAATTGGAGTCAAAAAAGCATAAGCTTCAGGTAATTTCCCCAAGAAAAAACTACTTGAATAAAGGACAGAGTTAATACAGACCAAGCTAAAGATATGAAGCATAAAAAAAAATGTTGTTCTTTAATAAAATGAATTGTATTTTTGCTTTTTTTTTTTTGAATTCTAATTTTTTTATTTTTTATTATCTTACTTATTATTATATATATTCTTATATATATAAGATATGATTTATTATATATATTATTTAATATCCACTTTTTTTTTTTATACTTTTATATTAAAAATGAAATCTAAAAGAAAAAAGAAATATGGTCTAACTTGACAAAAGTAAATATCTATATAGAATAACAAATGGGGCGTGGCCAAGTGGTAAGGCAGCGGGTTTTGGTCCCGTTATTCGGAGGTTCGAATCCTCCCGTCCCAGATGATATCGATTCAATTCATCACATTGACATGAATCGATATCATGTTTTTCGCCATAAACCAAAAATAAAAAAGGCTGTTCTTGGGTGGGGATATATTGTTCATTCATATAACTTTCAATTACTTATTAATTATTAAATAAATTAATATACGAATTAAAATTAAATTTGATAACTATTCGATAAAATAAAAAACAATGACTATTCATTATATAATATTTTAATTTAAAAAGGAATAAAAATCTATGGAAAGACAAGGGTTCAATTCGATGCTGTTTACTAGAGGTATGCTGTTTACTAGAGGTTTAGAATACAGGTGTGGTTTAAGTAAATCAATAGATAGTTTTGGTATAGATAGTTTTGGTCCTATTGATGAAAATAACGGTGGAGACCCATCTAGTTTAACTGATATGCATAATAACATTCATAGCTGGAAGAACAATAGTGAAAATTGTAGTTATAGTCATGGTCATGCTGACTATTCAGCAGATGTGAACAACATACATAATCATAATTTGCTATTTGCAAAAAGTCTATCCGTTTGGGATAGTCATAATAATAGTTATGACATATATTATGCTTATAATGATGATAGTTGGACTTATAACATGAATTGTTGCATTTGGAATTATCTTCGTTCTCAAATCTGGGAGGATATTGACAAATCCATTAATTGTTGCATTTGGAATTATCTTCGTTCTCAAATCTGGGAGGATATTGACAAATCCAATGCCAGTTACCGTGATATGGACTTTAAGAGTTACATTTGCGATAGGGGCCAAAATACTAGTGAAAGCCATAGTACAAATATAATAATATTAAGGAACACAAATGCTAGAAATCAGACAGCAGATCCAGATGATGCAGATATATCTGATGGATCAGATATATCAGATCCATTGGAGATAGATCTATCTGATCCATCCGATACAGATTATCGATACGATCCATTTGCTGATACATCAGATATATCAGATCCATTGGAGATAGATCTATCTGATCTATCAGATACAGATTATCCATATTATATGGATGGATCTGATATATCAGATCCATTGGAGATGGATCTATCTGATCCATCAGATACAGATTATCCATATTATATAGATGGATCTGATATATCAGATCCATTGGAGATAGATCTATCTGATCTATCAGATACAGAGGAGGATCTATATGGTATATACGATCTAGATGAGATCTATTATCTGGATGGATCAGATAGATCAGATCCATTGGAGACATTGGAGACATCAGATCTAGATGAGATCTATTATCCGGATGGATCAGATAGATCAGATCCATTGGAGACATTGGAGACATCAGATCCAGATTATATAAATGATCCGGATGGATCAGATAGATCAGATCCATTGGAGATATCTGATACATCAGATACAGATATATGTCAGAAGGATAGTGATGATAATAGCAAAATGGATATGCTGGCTAAAATGAACCAATTAGTCATTTATGGGTTCTATGCGAAACTTGCTCTAGCTTAAATTTTAAACAATTTTTAGTAGCCAAACTGAGTATTTGCGAATACTGTGGTGAGCATCTGAAAATGAGAAGTTCAGATAGAATCGAACTTTTGATTGATCCAGGTACTTGGAATCCTATGGATGAAGACATGGTTTCTCTGGATCCCATTAAATTTGATTCGATTGAAAAAATTCCAATTCTTCAATGGGATCCCATTGCATTCGACTTGATTTTCGTGGATCCTCCCGAGGAAGAGGAAGAAGATCAACCTTATATCGATCGTCTTGATTCTTATCAAGAAAAGACAGGATTACCAGAAGCGGTTCAAACAGGCATAGGTCAACTAAATGGTATTCCTTTAGCAATAGCTGTTATGGATTCTGAGTTTATCGCGGGTAGTATGGGATCCGTAGTGGGTGAGAAAATAACTCGGTTGATCGAATATGCTACCAATCAACTTTTACCTCTAATTATAGTCTGTGCTTCCGGAGGAGCGCGTATGCAAGAAGGAAGTTTGAGCTTAATGCAAATGGCTAAAATTTCTTCTGCGTTATATAATTATCAAATAAATAAAAAGTTATTCTATGTAGCGATACTTACATCTCCGACTACTGGTGGGGTAACCGCTAGTTTTGCGATGTTGGGGGATATCGTTATTGCGGAACCAAACGCAACCATTGCATTTGCGGGTAAAAGAGTGATTGAACAATTGTTGAATGTGGAAGTGCCTGAAGGTTCCCAATCGGCGGACCTTTTATTCGACAAGGGAGTATTGGATTCAGTCGTACCACGTCATTTTTTAAAGCAGTTTTTAACGGAGTTATTTCAGTTCCATGGTTTCGTTCCTTTGACTAAAAATTTGGAAGATTGAATAAAAACAATTTTAAACTTAGTTTTACGTTATTTTGCACTAAGAATCTATTTTTTATTTCCGCCTTTTTGTAACTAGTTTGTAGCTAATACCTTATTTTACACTATTTTATTTAAACTAATTTAGACTAAGAATATATTTTTTATTTCTCCTATTTAGTAACTCTGATATATAGACTATGGATCTAAAAGACTTGAAAAGATTTTTGAAAAACCTGTGGATCTGGAAAAAAAGACACTGTAAAAGATTTTTGAAAAACCTGTGGATCTGGAAAAAAAGACACTGTATTATTATTACAGTGACACATATTTTCCTGCATGGAACTTACCTTTTAAGTATATTAAAAGTAATAGTTCTTCTCCTAGAAAGAAGCCGCCCGTATCCGCCACACATCCTGGTGGATTTATTTATTTTATGTTTTGCGGCCTTTCTTTTTAGGAATATCTTTTTCGTTTTGTTTTTTTATTTCCTTAGAACAATTTTGGATTATTTACTTCAAATGATCCGTGAATTCATTAAGGACGAGACAAACAAAAAAGTTTTATGTTCCTATGTGTCAGAAACTACTTGGATGGACACTATCCCGGGTTTCCAACACGTTTTTTTTCGAATTTTAAGTCATGTCAGTTTTTTCGTGGGATTCTTTTCTCTCTATCGTTTCTATAGCAATCTTACTCGGATGAACATTTTCGATGCACCGATTAAATGGCTCTTTGTGCTACCAAATAAGATTGTTTCTCTGCTTATCACTGCAATTGTCAGTATCCTAAGCGGTATCATGTTTCAATATATTAATTATTGGACTGTAATTGGCGGAACTAATTTTTTCGATAAAAGAAAAGGAGTGCTATATATTACTCGTTACAGACTTCCTATTCCTGGAATAAGTAGCTCTAATGTTCGCCGCATTTTAATAAAAGAAATTTCGTGCCTCATACTAGTAACTAACCGAATCTGGGGTGATGTCCTTTATATTGAAACCAGAAAACACGGGACCTTGCCGATGACTCCTACTAAAGATGGTCGTAGATATATGCTTGCAAAACATGCTTTGGAGTTGTCCAGATTCTTGAATATACCATTGGACATTATTTACAAAGAATACTAATAAAAAAGCGAGTTTAGCCGATCGAGTTTAGCCTATAAAGCGAGTTTAGCCTATAATAATTAATATATTATAGGCTAAACTCGCTTTTTTATTAGTATTTACTTGTAATAGAACTTATGCTTGATAGAAATATTAGAATATATAGAATATTCTAGAGTTGAAAAATGAGATGAAACTGAGGACGAAAAATGGCAAAAAAGAAAGCATTCATTCCCCTTCTATGTCTTACATCTATAGTCTTTTTGCCCTGGTGCATCTCTTTTACATTTAAGAAAAGTCTGGAATCTTGGATTACTAATTGGTGGAATACGAAAGAATCCGAAATTTTCTTGAATACTATTCAAGAAAAAACTATTGTAAAGAAATTCCTAGAGTTCGAGGAACTGTTCCTCTTGGATGAAATGCTAAAGGAATACCCGGAAACACATTTACAAAACCTTCGTATCGAAATCTACAAAGCGACCATCCAATTGATTCAGACGAACAACGAAGATAATATCCATACGATTTTTCATTTCTTTACAAATATAATATGTTTCCTTATTCTAAGTGTTTATTCTATTAGGGGTAATCAAGAACTCATTATTCTTAACTCTTGGGTTCAAGAATTTGTATATAACTTAAGTGACACAATAAAAGCTTTTTCTATTCTTTTCTTAATTGATTTCTCTGTAGGATACCATTCGACTGGTCTTTGGGAACTAATGATTTGGTCTGTCTATAAAGATTTTGGATTTACTCCGAATGATCATATTATATCTTTTCTTGTTTCTATTTTGCCAGCCATTTTAAATATTATTTTTAAATACTGGATTTTCCGTTATTTAAATTGTGTATCTCCGTCGCTTTTATCGATTTATGATTCAATTCCATTCCGTGAATGACTGAAAAAAGGACCCACTGATCCAATTCTAAAATTTGTTTAGCTTTTATATAAAAGCTAAACATTCCAAATTTCACTTATTCATTTTCGTTTTACTCGTATTCTTCCTATATTATAGGCAAATAATTGGAGTAAATAGCAGAATCATGGATAGGGAACTGTGCCAGTTCCCTACCTAATCTTATTGTAGAAATTTTCAGGATCAAGGATTGGACCATGCAAACTAGAAATGCTTTTTCTTGGATAAAGAAAGAGATTACCCGATCTATTTCCGTATTGCTCATGATCCATATAATAACTCGAGCACCCATTTCAAATGCATATCCCATTTTTGCCCAACAAGGTTATGAAAATCCTCGAGAAGCTACCGGCCGGATTGTATGTGCTAATTGCCATTTAGCTAATAAGCCCGTAGATATTGAGGTTCCACAAGCGGTACTTCCCGATACTGTATTTGAAGCAGTTGTGCGAATTCCTTATGATATGCAAGTGAAACAAGTTCTTGCTAATGGTAAAAAGGGGGCTTTGAATGTAGGAGCTATTCTTATTTTACCAGAGGGTTTTGAATTGGCCCCTCCTCATCGTCTTTCGCCCGAGATTAAAGAAAAGATGGGTAATTTGTCTTTTCAAAGCTATCGTCCCACAAAAAAAAATATTCTTGTGATAGGCCCCGTTCCTGGGAAAAAATATAGTGAAATTACCTTTCCTATTCTTTCTCCAGATCCTGCTACTAAGAGAGATGTTTACTTCTTAAAATATCCTCTATACGTAGGCGGGAACAGGGGAAGGGGTCAGATTTATCCCGACGGAAGCAAAAGTAATAATAATGTTTATAATGCTACAGCAACAGGTGTAGTAAACAAAATAATACGAAAAGAAAAAGGTGGATACGAAATAACGATAGTAGATGCATCAGATGGACGTGAAGTGATTGATATTCTACCGCCAGGACCAGAACTTCTTGTTTCAGAGGGTGAATCTATCAAACTTGATCAACCATTAACGAGTAATCCTAATGTGGGTGGATTTGGTCAGGGGGATGCAGAAATAGTGCTTCAAGATCCATTACGTGTCCAAGGTCTCTTGCTCTTCTTGGCATCTATTATTTTGGCACAAATCTTTTTGGTTCTTAAAAAGAAACAATTTGAGAAGGTTCAATTGTTCGAAATGAATTTTTAGGAATTTGAATTAATCAACATATTAAGCTGGTAAAAAGAACTCCATTTTTGTTGATAAATTCTGTAAACACCCTTGGTTCTTTCTAGTTTTTGTAGATATACTATATTTAGAAAATTCCTTGTACCGTAGAATTAGTTCAGTCATAGTATGTATATTGTGAAGAAGACTATTTGGTTCTTGGTTTTTTTTTTTTTTCAACTGCACAATTAATTCGAACCATATGATTATGTAGCTGTTTTCGGATTTTAATGTTCTAGAAATCCTCTAATTTCTATTGTTTTAGAATTAACTCGATACTAAACCTAAAAAAATAGGTAGGTACAGAATATTAAGTAAAGTAGAAATAGACAAAGGGAAAACAGGATTCTAGGATGGATAATTTGTCTTTTCCTAGAGTCCTCTTATTGTTTATGTCGAAATAGATAGTGAAGGAATGAAAGCGGGAATTGAATTCACCAAATACAACTTTCTTAATTAACTTAAAAAAAAAAATAGAATCATGAGTCTATATTAGAAATATATTTCTATTCCATTTCCATTCTAAGAAAAAGAAAACTCTTTCTTTGGGGTAATCTATAGTAAAAGAATTGAATAGGCTCTTTTCCAATTGTTTTAGAGAACGAATCGAGATACAATAAGGATTAGATCCGATGGAACGAACAGATGCAAATAAGAGTATGCAAAAGAATCTATCTTGATTCTTTATTTTTTACTTACTAAAATGGGGGGGGAAAGAAAACATAGTTCCTACCTATTAGTAGGATTCATTACCTTACTACTTCTAAGTATATTTTTTATTTATGCTTTCAATTTTTCAATTCTACTCCAAATCGGATAAGAACTTGCTATATGTTCTAATTGGATGTTTCGTCAATGGTGTTAGGACGGAATGGAATCCTTTTTTGACTCTGTACCAGCGATTCCACTATTATTAGAAGATATTCTCCAATTTTTAGTGAAAAACTAAAAGAATACAAGAAAAATAAGTAAACAATAAAAAAAGAATTAATAAAAGAATTTCTTCATATTGATCATATTGATATAGATAGGAGACATAATTGACATGGATATAGTAAGTCTTGCTTGGGCTGCTTTAATGGTAGTTTTTACATTTTCCCTTTCCCTTGTAGTATGGGGAAGAAGTGGACTTTAAAGGTAATACTAATTGAGTTAAGGGATCAAACTGTCTCAATTGTTTTATAGCTGAGTTCTTCCAGTTTTGAACTATTTGAGTTATTTTATTAATACTAATTAATGAAATGCAATTCTATCTGGATTTAGAAATTCTCTTGTATTGCTTCCAGTGGTGTAATATATTCCATGTATATATCTTATTGAAAAAAAAACTCTTTGAATCAAACAAATATTTAAATTGTTGCCATCTTGATATCCCGGGAATCAAGATAATTGGAAACGGATTCCGATTCCATTTAATCTATTTAAATTTTGGAATACTAAAAAGATTCTTTATTTTTAATTTATTAGTTACCGGGATTCTGATAAAGAATCTTAAATCTAAAAATGAAACTAAGAAGAATAAAAATGGCGTTGCTTTTGAATTATTTCAGATTGATTGGAACCAATACAAATAGAATAGATTTAGATGAAATAAAGAAAAATGTGGACGCCTACATTCCATATATATCTATAGATCGATATCCATATATCCATATGAAAAGAAAATGATAAATTGGTTCCTCCATAGGAACTCTTTTTTTTTTAGTAAAACATTCTATTTTTATCCTACTCCTACCGTAATAGAGAATATAGTAGAAAGAAATAGATTTGATTTCTTTCTACTATATGGTTAATAGAATTCTGCTGGTTGTAGTCTGATCATTTTATTTAAAACAAAGATTAAAAGAAATAGAAATCCTTTTTTCATGTTTTTCTTCAATCATTGCTAAGAAATAAGAAGTCATGTTTCAGTAAAATTAGTCACTTTGACTTACCGTTTTTACATAAATTATAAGTAAAAAGGCAGTAGGAACTAGAATAAAGAGTGCAGTAGCTATAAATGCGAGAATATTTACTTCCATAATCTCTATGTTTTCTTTCTCTTTAATTTCTAATAAATACTTCGGGATTTAATCCCATAGAAATAAAAAATATTTCTTCACTAAATTCAATGGTATAAATAGGATCTCGATGATATCCAATCGGATCCATATCACGAATAACTATATGTGATCTATCAAATCAAGAATTCATGGTCGAGAATTGAATAGTATAACATCGGAAGATGTTTTATCCATACCAAATAAGAAAATGACTTTCTGATGCAATCCAAAAGTCCTTTTTCTTTGTCCCAACCTTTCCCTAAAACTAAAAAAGAAAAAAGGAGATACCCGTTAGAAATGATATTTTTTTTTTATTTTTATTCCCTTTCATACACTAAATCCATTGATATTTTTTGGATTTGTATCCATCGGGACTGACGGGACTCGAACCCGCAGCTTCCGCCTTGACAGGGCGGTGCTCTGACCAATTGAACTACAATCCCAGGGAAAAAGTCGTATAGTATACATATATATTCTTACAATTTCATCCAAATTCTTTGTTTTTCTATTTGAGATTCGAACCCCTGGGGCTTACTTCTATATATATTCCTATTTGGATGGGTCTGCACTTTATCGACACGGATGACTCGCATCGCAATCCGTTCGTTATTGCCAACTTGATTTAAAAATAAATCAATCAAGAAATCAAGGAAACAAAAAAGAGTCTTTTTTGTTTTTTAACTTTAACCCTTTCCTTAGACTTTAAACTTACAGATCCCGATAGGAATTTTGCAAAATCCTAATTTGTGGAAAAAATATGTAAGTAATATGGAAAAAACACATAGGACTCGAGATTCTAATCTTGTGTATCCGAACCCATTGGTGATTTTAAGAGAACACCAAATGGGGTCTATCATTTCATGGTGGATCCGTAAATATTTTATTTTTGGGCCGAGCTGGATTTGAACCAGCGTAGACATATTGCCAACGAATTTACAGTCCGTCCCCATTAACCGCTCGGGCATCGACCCAGCAGGAAGAATCCAATTTAGTCTTTATTGATAATCCCTGATCCATTTCCTTTCGTAGTATCCTACCCCCAGGGGAAGTCGAATCCCCGTTGCCTCCTTGAAAGAGAGATGTCCTAAACCGCTAGACGATGGGGGCAGCCTTGCCCGACCTCCATTCTACTATGTTCATAGTATGAACAGTTTTTTGAAATTGTCAATAGAATGATTCAATCAGAAGGATCTTCCCATCTTTCAGAATTCCTTACAATTTTTGGATTCACCCTTTCGATTTCGAAATGGTTCATTCCAATCACCAATCTAGAATTCAACAAAATACAAAATAAAACGAAGTAATGCGAAAGAAACCAAAATAAACATAGAATCCTTTCTGGAAATAATTGATTTGCTGGAACAGGGGGGCATTAACACCTTATTTCGTTCACTTTCATTCAGTGTTAAGAAGATTGAATTAGGTATATTTCTATTTCACACTAAGTAGGGAAATAAAAAAATGAGAATGAATCCGGAAATGGAGTAAAATAAAAAAGGATGAAGATCAATAAGAATTGAGTTAAGGGACAGGATAGAATCCATTTATCAAAGATTCGGAAATATTTGAAATAGATGTACTCAACTCATATTCATATTCATATTCATATTGGCTGATTCTGTATTCGGGAATTGACTCAAACGGCGCCCTTTTAACTCAGCGGTAGAGTAACGCCATGGTAAGGCGTAAGTCATCGGTTCAAATCTGATAAAGGGCTTTTTTTTGATCAAAAAATGATAACAGTAGTATTTCTATTTGAAGAAAGATATACAAATATTCTTGATATTTGTAAGAAGTTTCTGTTTGTAATAAAATAAAAAAAACTAATGAATAGTTGAATTTCATTATAAAAAATCCAATTTAGAATTTAAACTCTATTAAGTTATTGTTATCATTCGAATAGAGTAAACTCATTCTAGTTAGAAAGGGAAATAGTATTCTTTTCTATATATATTTCTTTTTTTAGAATCTGATATTTTCTTTGCTTTAATTGTCATATACTCCTATTTTGGATTCTTCCAATCCAATAAAGGGAAAGATTCTAAAAAAAGTAAGTGGACCTAACCTATTGAATCAGAACTATATCCACTATTCTGATATTCCAATTGGTGGATAGAAATGAAATTCGAACAGTGTATCTTTTTTTCTTTTTAATACCCTTTTGGTTCGAACTCTGCAAGAATCCGTCTATATTTCGGATAATATCTTATTGTTCCTAGGAATCAATTGCTACTCCTCTCCTCCAATGGGAGGGCTTATTCTAAGTTCCAACAGACAAGTCATTTGACTTCCAAATATCTTTTTTCCGAATACAAGAAAAGATCAAAATTGATTTCTATTATTTCTTTAAGATAGGTCTATAAAAATAGAAGATATGTCTATAAAAAGAATAGAAAAATCCATCCAATCATGACTTCGAGTATCAAACATTTGGTTTTCATATCTATGATGCATACGAGATTTTGAAGGCAATTATTGGACGAAACTTTCAGTTAGAATCTATTATTATTAATCCAATTCCCTAGAATATTCAAAAATAGGACAGATAGATAAAAAAATAAATAGAGAAAAAGAGTCCAATTTATTACCTCGATCCGCAAGTAAAGGGTATACGTCGGAATTAGATTAATCTGAATGACAGAAAAATAGAACAAAGAATACAATAAAAGAAATCAATGTAAAATAGAAAGTAAAAATAGTAAAATAGAAAGTAAAAATAGGATCCTCTAGTAGTTTTCTAGACATACAAATTCGAATAATATAGAAAACTATTTTTTTTTTTTAATTTCACGAACAAGATTCAAAAAGAATCTTATTTGATAAAAGCAGAGTAGTATGTCTGGGGATCCGCTGGTAACGAGAGTAATAAAAGCGATCGATCATTTGTTTTTGGAATAGTTCTTTAAAAAATGTATTTCTAGGATTTATGAGTCATAAGACAATTTTCGAGTCATGACTTAGGGAATTTTGTTAGAATAGAAAGGAATAAGCCAATTAATTAAGTTAATGGATTTATTAGATATCAATGGACAAAAAAAGAATTTTTCTATTCGAACCCCAGTAGAAAAGAAGGGACAGTCTACGAGAAATCATATTCTATATAAAATGAAAAAAGCCTCGAAGGTTCCATCGTTGAAAATCCTAGGAGGTGTTCGGAAATGGTTTGAAGTAGTTGAATAGGAGGATTACTATGACTATAGCTCTTGGTAAATTTACCAAAGATCAAAATGATTTATTTGATATTATGGATGACTGGTTACGGAGGGACCGTTTTGTTTTTGTGGGTTGGTCCGGTCTATTGCTCTTTCCTTGCGCCTATTTTGCCGTGGGGGGTTGGTTCACAGGTACCACCTTTGTAACTTCATGGTATACTCATGGATTGGCAAGTTCCTATTTGGAAGGTTGTAACTTCTTAACTGCAGCAGTCTCTACTCCTGCTAATAGTTTAGCACACTCTTTGTTGTTACTGTGGGGTCCTGAAGCACAGGGAGATTTGACCCGTTGGTGTCAATTAGGTGGTCTGTGGACTTTTGTTGCTCTTCACGGTGCTTTCGGATTAATAGGTTTTATGTTACGTCAATTTGAACTTGCTCGATCTGTTCAATTGCGGCCTTATAATGCAATCGCATTCTCCGGTCCAATTGCTGTTTTTGTTTCTGTATTCCTGATTTATCCACTGGGCCAGTCTGGTTGGTTCTTTGCGCCTAGTTTTGGTGTAGCAGCTATATTTCGATTCATTCTCTTTTTCCAAGGGTTTCATAATTGGACATTAAACCCATTTCATATGATGGGAGTTGCTGGTGTATTGGGCGCTGCCCTACTATGCGCTATTCATGGCGCTACCGTAGAAAATACCTTATTTGAAGATGGTGATGGCGCAAATACATTCCGTGCTTTTAACCCAACCCAAGCAGAAGAAACTTATTCAATGGTTACTGCTAACCGCTTTTGGTCCCAAATCTTTGGGGTTGCTTTTTCCAATAAACGTTGGTTACATTTCTTTATGTTATTTGTACCAGTAACTGGTTTATGGATGAGTGCTCTTGGAGTAGTCGGTCTGGCCCTGAACCTACGTGCCTATGACTTTGTTTCTCAAGAAATCCGCGCAGCGGAAGATCCTGAATTTGAGACTTTCTACACCAAAAATATTCTCTTAAACGAAGGTATTCGTGCGTGGATGGCGGCTCAAGATCAGCCTCATGAAAACCTTATATTCCCTGAGGAGGTTCTACCACGTGGAAACGCTCTTTAATGGAACTTTACCTTTAACTGGTCGTGACCAAGAAACGACTGGTTTTGCTTGGTGGGCCGGGAATGCCCGACTTATCAATTTATCCGGTAAACTACTGGGGGCCCATGTAGCCCATGCCGGATTAATAGTATTCTGGGCCGGAGCAATGAACCTATTTGAAGTTGCTCATTTCGTACCCGAGAAGCCCATGTATGAACAAGGCTTAATTTTACTTCCCCATCTAGCTACTCTAGGTTGGGGGGTAGGTCCTGGAGGGGAAGTTATCGACACCTTTCCATACTTTGTATCTGGAGTACTTCACTTAATTTCCTCTGCAGTATTGGGCTTTGGCGGTATTTATCATGCACTTCTGGGACCTGAGACTCTTGAAGAATCTTTTCCATTCTTTGGTTATGTATGGAAAGATAGAAATAAAATGACTACTATTTTAGGTATTCACTTAATTTTGTTAGGTATAGGGGCTTTTCTTCTAATATTGAAGGCTTTTTATTTTGGGGGTATATATGATACCTGGGCTCCAGGAGGGGGAGATGTAAGAAAAATTACCAACTTAACCCTTAGTCCAAGCATTATATTTGGTTATTTACTAAAATCGCCTTTTGGGGGAGAAGGTTGGATTGTTAGTGTGGACGATTTGGAAGATATAATTGGGGGACATGTATGGTTGGGTTCCATTTGTATACTTGGTGGAATCTGGCATATCTTAACCAAACCCTTTGCATGGGCTCGGCGTGCACTAGTATGGTCTGGGGAAGCTTACTTATCTTATAGTTTAGGTGCTTTAGCCGTTTTTGGTTTTATAGCTTGTTGCTTTGTCTGGTTTAATAATACTGCTTATCCTAGTGAGTTTTATGGTCCCACTGGACCGGAAGCTTCTCAAGCTCAAGCATTTACTTTTCTAGTTAGAGACCAACGTCTTGGAGCTAATGTAGGCTCCGCTCAAGGGCCTACCGGTTTAGGTAAATATCTAATGCGTTCTCCGACCGGAGAAGTCATTTTTGGAGGAGAAACTATGCGTTTTTGGGATCTGCGTGCTCCCTGGTTAGAACCTCTAAGAGGTCCTAATGGTTTGGACTTGAGTAGACTGAAAAAAGATATACAGCCTTGGCAAGAACGTCGTTCCGCAGAATATATGACTCATGCTCCTTTAGGTTCTTTAAATTCCGTGGGTGGCGTAGCTACAGAAATTAATGCAGTCAATTATGTCTCTCCTAGAAGTTGGTTAGCTACTTCTCATTTTGTTCTAGGATTCTTCCTATTCGTAGGTCATTTATGGCACGCGGGAAGAGCTCGCGCAGCTGCCGCAGGATTTGAAAAAGGAATTGATAGAGATTTGGAGCCTGTTCTTTCCATGACTCCTCTTAATTGAGACATGAAATCCAATGCTTGACGTAAGAATCACTTTGATTTTAGTATACATATTGAGTTGAGTCGAGGAGATCATATTGAAAAAATATTTTCTTTTTCAATTCATTTATATCTAATCTTTTTTCGGGCTCGGCTATATCACCACTTAGCCGAGCCCGAAAAAACCGAGCCAACTTAAATCAATTTAAATCAATAAAAGAAAAAAATCCATTCGCCAAGAAAAAGGAGAGAGGGGGATTCGAACCCTCGATAGTTCTTTGTTTGGAACTATACCGGTTTTCAAGACCGGAGCTATCAACCACTCAGCCATCTCTCCAAAAGCTAATTTCTATTTTATCTTTATTCCACTCAAGAGAACATGACCATACAAATTAATACCCTTTTCTCTATGATAAAGATATCCAGTGTGAATCTATTGGTCTAGTTCTCTATCCATATATATTATATATTATATATTCATGATCCAGCATGCTCTTTTGTGAAGTAAAAAAAAAAAAAACTACCCCTCGATTCATGCCTCAATAAGGAGTGTCATCTAAAATCAATGGATTCATGATAAAACCCCCCATAATGAGAATGTGTTTTTTATTTATTTTTGGAAGGGGTCAAATCAAAAGAAAAGGGGTTGGGGGATCAAATGGTATAGTTCTTTTGTTGGTAAATTAGAGGATTATAAACATGACTATTGCGTTTCAATTAGCTGTTTTTGCATTAATTGTTACTTCATCCATTTTATTAATTAGTGTACCTGTTGTATTTGCTTCTCCTGATGGTTGGTCAAGTAACAAAAATGTTGTCTTTTCCGCTACATCCTTATGGATTGGATTAGTATTTCTAGTGGGTATTCTGAATTCTCTCATCTCTTGAAACTATTCATTCTAGATCAAAAAACGAAATGACCCCTCCCCCCGAATTCTTTCGGGTTGTGAGGCACATGAAAATGGAATATATAAGACCCCACCAATAAAGAAAACGAAAACATTAATAATGGGAATTATTAATGGGAGGGGTCAAACTTCTTCTATTGGAAAAAGCTTATATCTTATACTTAATATGATATACATAGTAAAACGAAAAACTTGAAGATTAAAATATTCATATTATTTTCTGAATTTCATATTCTTTTCGGAATCGAAAATAAAATAGATATATAGATCATAGATAAATATCTATAATCTGCACAATTTGACATCAAAGTAACATGCTGGTGTCAGACAACTTCATCATTTTTTTATGCCAGTAGGTGTTCCAAAGGTAGCCTTTCAAATTCCTGGCGAGGATGAAGCTACTTGGGTTGACTTATACCATCAACTTTTTTACGACAGAATCCTTTTTTTAGGGCAAGAGATTGAGAGTGAAATAGCAAATCAAGTTGCTGGTATGATGATATATCTCAGTTTAGATATAAATAAATACATAGAGAAAAGAGAAATAAATAGAATAGAAAAAACAATCGATAAAAAAAATACATCAAATTTTTTTAATTTTTTTAAATAAAGGGGGATATATGAATCAAACGAAGAAAAATGACTTAGACATTTGGATTTTAGAATTGCGAGACATTTTTAGAGAGAGCAAGAATTCTTCCTATTTCTCAGATTCCTGGACACAATTCCATTCAGTCATATCTGTCATTCACATTTTTTTCCATCAAGAGAGTTTTATCAAACTCTTAGACTCCAGAATTTGGAGTATCCTAGTTTCACGCGGTTTAACAAGATATTTCACGATCAAGAATTTTGTCTTATTTCTACTAGCGATCCTTATATATCGTATTAACAATCGAAAGATGATCGAAAAAAAAAATATTTATTTGACAGGGCTTCTTCCTATACAAATCAATTCCATTGGATCCGGGAATGATCCATTGGAAGACTCAAAAGATTCGTTCAATATCAATAGGTTGGTCATGACTAGGTTGATTGTTCCGCTCCTGTCTGGTCCAAAAGAAAAAAATATATCTGAGAGAGATAATTGCTCTTTTTTCGGCGACAGATGGTCAGAACTTCATCTGGATTTGAATCCTACTGAGAAGTCCGCTCAAGATATAAAATTATTTAAAAAAGAAGAAGATGTTTCTTTTGTTCTTTCGAGGCAATCGGAAAATAAAGAAATAGCCAATATAGTTAAGATAATCATGTATTTACAAAATAATGTCTCAATTCATCCTATTTCATCCGATAGAGGATGTGATAGGGTTGCAAAGGAGAAACTTTTGACAGTTCCAAATCATATTTCATTCTTGAACAAAAAGCTAGTTTTTGGTTTATTTGATCTATTCCATGACCAGAATAGGGGGGGGTACTTGTTACATCGCGATTTTCAATCAGAAGAGAGATTTCAAGAAATGGCAAATCTATTCAATCTCTCAATAACTAAGCCGGATCTGGTGTATCATAATGGATTCTCTTTTTCTATTGATTTGTCGAAAATTGATGATAAACAATTTGTAAATCAAGTATTCAACTCCAGGGATGAATCAAAAAAGAAATCTTTATTGGTTCTGCCTCGGCTTTTTTACGAAGCGAATGAATCTTTTTATCCAAAGATCATAAAAAAATGGGTCCAGACCTCTTGTGGGAATTCTTTTCAAGGTAATCGATTCAATCGCAACTTAGAATATGTAATTAAAAGGTATGAAAATGATATTCATAATCATATACCTCTAAGGAAACACATGATCAATCAACGTTTCTCAAATTGGAAAAAGAGTCAGAAGAAATGCTTTGATCCTCTTCTTTTTATTTATCGAACCGAGAGATCCGTGAATAAGGATCCAAATACAGATAAATACAAATGGTCCAAGGGGAGCAAGAATTTCCAGGAACATTTGGACCATTTCATTTCTGAGGAGAATAGCCGTTTTCAAGTAGTGTTCGATCGATTACATATGAATGCATATTCGATTGATTGGTCTGAGGTTATCGACAAAAAAAATTTTTCTAAGTCACTTTGTTTGTTTTTGTCCAAGCTTCTTCCCTTTTTCTCTAACTCAGTTCCTTTTTTCTTGGTGAGTTTTGGGAGTATGCCCGTTCATAGGTCTCAGATCCATATGGATGAATTGAAACGTATGAATGATGCACTCGGGAATCAGTTGTTAGAATCAATGGGTCTGCAAACGGTTCATTTGAAAAAAAAGAAAGCCCTATTATTGGATGACTATTATACTTCTCAAAAATCGAAATTATTGATCAATCAGATAGCAAATCAAGACAATTGGCTGAATCCTGTGAAATGTTTTCATAGAAGTTCATTGATTTCCTCTTTTTATAAAGTAAATCGACTTCGATTCTTGAATAATCAAGATTTCGATTGTAAGAAAAGATTCTCTTTTTATGGGGAAAGGTCCTGTAATTATGATTTTTTGTATGAACAATTCCTCAATGTCTTGTTCAGTCGAAAGAAAATATTTTCTTTTGGCGACGGGAAAAAAAAACATGTTTTTTTGGACAGAGATACTATTTCACCAAGCGAGTTAGAGGTCTCTAACATATTAAATAATTTTCCGCAAAGTGGTGATGACGGATATGACTTGTACAAATCTTTCCATTTTCCAACTCGCGGTCCTAGAGCTATTGCGGACATTTCTGGAACACCTCTAACAGAGGAAGAAATAGTGAATTTTGAAAGAACTTATTGTAATCGTCTTTCCGCTATTAATCTGTCTGATCCAAAATGGAAAAAGTTGCATACGTATTTGGATTTCGATTTAAACATAGATTTGCTTGACACTGATTTGCGTGACACTCTATATACTCTATATTCATATACTCTATATTCTGAGGAATTTTTACCATCCGAAAAGAGGAAAAAAAAACCTCTAAAAAAATTCCTTAAAAAAGGGCAGATGTATAGAAACTTTCAAAGAAAGAGTAGTTTTTCAACCGTTCTCTCCAAATTGAAGCCATTGTACCCGTATATAATACCGTCGCTCCTTACCACGACAGGGCAAAAAAATCTACTTTTACTATTTATACATACTTTTTCAGACCTATTTGTGATACTAAAGAAGAGTCCTAAATGGAAAAAAATGTTATCTATTTTGCCTAATCTTATCCATGGAGCCAAGGCAATTCTTCGGAAAAAACTGGGTATTGGACAACGGAATCGTATAAGTGAGATTTGGAGTAAGTGTTTACATAAGTCTCTTGTAGAGGTGTACGAAAAAGATCTTCTTCACACAAATAATGAGTCACCATTCATATCGACACATCTGAGATCACTAAATATTGAGGAGTTCCTGTTTTCAATCCTTTTACTTCTTCTTATTACTGGATATTTAGTTCATACACATCTTTCCTTTGTTTCTCGATTCTCTAATGAGTTACAGACAGAGTTCGAACAGGTCAAATCGTTGATGATTCCATCCTACATCATTGAATTGAAAAAACTTCTGGATAGGTATGGTACATCAGAACAAAAATATTTCTGGTTACAGTATATTTTTCGAATGGCTCTAAAACAATTCGAAAATTTTCGAGAAGAAAGACGAGGTTCGCCTTCTGGCGTCCCAAGGGGTGAAGGTTTTAATCTCATGAAGTTCATAAGGATTCTACCAAATCCCATCAATCGAATCGCGTTTTTGAAAAATACGAGACATTTAAGTCATACAAGTAAAGAAATCTATTCATTGATAAAAAAAAGAAAAAACATGAATAGTGATTGCATTTCTGATAAAATAGAATCCTGGATCGCGAATAGTGATTTAATTGCTGATAAAGAAAGAGAATTCTTGCTTACTTTCTCTACCTTAACGACAGAAAAAAGGATGGATCAAATTTTAGTGAGTCTTACTAATAGTGATGAGTTATCAAAGAATAACTCTGGTTATCAAATGATTGAACAACCGGGAACAATTTACTTACGATATTTA
>CAWUDS030004519.1:0-53243 GCA_963859935.3 Lathyrus sativus
TCCCGCTCATCACACGGGGTTGGCCAAATCCATCTCTCCGTCGTAGAGGACCTAGCTCATTGATCAGCTGTCGCGCGCGGATTAAAACGAGTGTTTTTGATGAAAACGTAATACAACGACAATTCAACTCGGATATCGTCTCAAGGATTCTTTTATGTGATTAATCTACCAAATTCGAAATGGAGGGGGGAGTTGGTTTGGTTTCTGATTGGATAAATAAAGAAAATGCAATTAAGCGGTTAAAATAAGTGATTATCAAAATAAGTCAATCTACTGTTTTCGGTTCCGGCTTATCACGGGTTTCTACCTTACCAATTTCCTAAGCGATTTCGATCTCTATTCGATTCATATGTCAATTAACAAGCGCAAAAGACATAAACTAGATTGACAATCCTATATTCCGAATTAAGCAAACGGATTAAATTTTCGTGAATTAAGCAAACACGAATATAAACGCGAATTAACGACAAAGCGACGTAACGGCGAATAAAAGCTAAGGATGCAATCATACGAATTTAATCAAAACAATTCTATAAACTAACAGATTAAGCAAAAGCAATTCATAGAATAGTTTTGAAAGAGAAACAAATTAAATTGATAAAGTAAAAACCTCAAAGCGTTGGAACGCGATTACAGCAGAATGACTCTACGGAATTAACTCTCCATGGTTCTCTCAAAGCTCCGAATGTATTTTTCGTGAAAATGTAACTAGGTGAACAGTAACACTAGTATTTTTCCTTTAAAAAGAGTGCAAATTCGGGTCATAACCCAACTGGATCGAAACATAACCCAGGCCCAATACATGATCCAACACTAAAATAAAATTCTAATGCAGTAACTTCAAACGGAATTCTGGAATTTTGGGCTCCGAATCAGACCTCGACTCCAACACGAAAGTCGTAGCTCTCTCTCTTAGCTTTCCGGCGATTTTTAGAACGCCTCTAACGGATTCCTGGAACTCCAGTTATGATCGTTTCCGTGCAGACTGCTAAAGCTGAAAAATAAGTGCGGAAATCAAATTAGGCCAAAATAAAATAAAATATAAAAACAAAATAAAACATAAAAATAATCTAGATAAATTAAAGAAATGCCTAAGTAAAAATATAGGAGAAAGTGCATAAATATGCACTAATCACTCATCACGCTGGGAGCGCTTAAACGTCTCCCCATGGACACAAACCTTAGGATCTATGAAATTTTGATATTAATGATTATAGAAATACCCAAACGAATATAATGATAAAGATTTTTAGACAATGACAATGATAATTCTAAAATACAAAAGTGTACAGACAAGTGTTTGACACTGGTTGCCTTGTGGATTTTTCTCAACCGGTACTCGTAATGTCTTGAAACTCTTCGAATGGGGATAAAAAGAGATAATCTTCTTATAGCATGATATATTTGAGATCATAGCCTATATATAGAATGATAATCATTTAAAATTCTCATTATTTCAAAATGGATTATCTTGACATTCACTTATATTTAAGCACATATTCAATTAATTAATATTAATTATTAAATATAATTAATTATTTTATTTACATACATCACCGCTAGCAACTCCTTCTCGGTAGTTGCGTAATTCATCTGTGCTGGGTCAAAACGTGACTCGCATAGTAAATAACATGCAAAAGCTTCTCTTTCCGCTGCCCCAATACAGTCCCTACTGCGATGTCACTGGCGTCACACATGATCTCAAACGGCAGCGACAATCTGGGGCTATCACAATTGGCGCTGACATTAACTTATTTTTCAGGTTTTCGAATGCGTCAGCACATTCCTTTTTGAACACAAACGCCGTGTACTTGACTAATAAGGACGTCAACGGTTTTGCTATCTTGGAGAAGTCTCTTATGAACCTGCGGTAGAACCCTGCGTGACCCAAGAAGCTTCAGATACCTTTCTCGTTCACGGGTGGTGGTAACTTGGATATTACTTCCACTTTTGCTTGATCGACTTTGATCCCTTTGTGTGAGATTTTGTGACCAAGGACAATGCCCTCTCTTACCATGAAATGACATTTTTCCCAATTTAGGATCAAATTACTTTCCTGACATCTCTGCAAAACAAGTGACAGGTTAGTTAAACAATTATCAAATGATGACCCAAAAACCGAAAAATCATCCATGAAGACTTCCATATGTTCTCAAGCATATCCGCAAAAATAGAAGTCATGCATCTTTGAAATGTGGTTGGGGCATTACATAACCCGAATGGCATCCTCCTATAAGCAAAAACTCCGTACGGGCATGTGAAAGATGTCTTCTCTGATCCTCTGCGCAACCGCGATTTGGTTGTATCCGGAGTATCCATCTAGAAAGCAATAGTAATCGTGACCAGCCAATCTTTCTAGCATCTGATCAATAAAGGGCAACGGAAAGTGATCTTTTCTGGTGGCTAAATCAAGTCTCCTATAATCAATGCATACCCTCCAACCAGTGACTGTACGCGTAGGAATCAACTCATTCTTGTCATTAGTCACCACAGTTGTACCTCCTTTCTTGGGCACCACGTGAACAGGGCTCACCCATGAACTGTCCGATATAGGATAGATAAGTTCAGCATCCAATAATTTCACCACTTCCTTTCTTACGACTTCCTTCATAACGGGGTTCAGTCTTCTCTGGGGCTGCACAACCGGTTTGTGGTCCTTCCCCATAAGGATTTTGTGCATGCAAACTGTAGGACTTATACCCTTTAGGTCTTCGATTTTCCAACCAATAGCACTCTTAAATTTTTTAAGAACCCCAATCAGTTGTTTCTCTAGGACACTTTTCAAACTAGAGCTGATAATGGCGGGACACTTTTCCTCGGTGTCTAGAAAAACATATTTGAGATTTTTCGGCAGTTGTTTCAATTCCGAACCTTTAGGCTTTTCGTCATTACCTTCCAGCGCTATAGGTTGTTGTAAGTCCACCCATCGGTGTGGTCAGGATCCCCTTTGGAATGGTCGAGTTTCCAACATTTCAACTACCTCCCTGTCATTCTCATCCACTTCTTTATCTTCCTTAAAGATTGACATGCTTAACACTCTTTCCAGGGGCAGTTGGGTCACACTCTCCAAATATTCGCTCTCTACGACTTGTTCTAGCACTTGTATGTTGCTACTGGTGCCACGATCCTGTTTATGCTTCATGGTGTTGCTAACATCAATTTTTAACATCCTCGTCATATACCTTCAAGGTCAGGGTGCCGCCTTCCATATCTATCATGACTCTCCCGGTTTCCAAGAATGGGCGGCCCAAGATTAACGGCATTTCTTCATCTTCCGGCATCTCTAGGATCACAAAATCAACCGGAAACACAAATTTATCTACCTTGACTAGAAAATCTTGAACCACTCCATACGGCGCTTAATTGAATGATCAGCAAACTGGAGAGTCATCCGAGTGTCTTGAACCGCACCGATATCCAACCTTTTGTAGATGGACAAGGGCATGAGGCTAATACTTGCTCCCAAATCAATTAAAGCTCTGTTGAATGACCTATCGCCAATAGTGCATGGGATAGTTACAGCTCCATTGTCTTTCTTCTTGACCGGAATCTTCAGACCCTGCAAAATAGCACTACAAGTTTCTGTTAGAATAACAGGTTCAGACTCACTAGTCCGCTTCTTGGCAATGATGTCCTTCATGAATTTTGCATAGGTGGGAATTTGTTCTAGTGCCTCCAACAACGGAATGTTCAGCTCCAACTTTTTAAACAGCTCCAGGAACTTCTCGAAATTCTTCTCTTGTTGTCCTTTCTTTTTATTTCTTGAGGGGTATGGCAGCTTGATCACCGGTTTCGGTTCTACCACTTTCTCTTTAGTTACCGGTACCGGTGTCACCACTTCTTCCTCAACTATTTCATTTTCTTTAATTTCCAGCTCAACTTCAATCATCTGATCATTTAGTTCCGTTTCCTCTCTTCTACTTCCTTGGATTTTCCACTTCTTGTTACTACCCGCCTTAATTTGGTGGTGATCCTTCGGATTTGGTACTGTGGCACTTGGAAGTGTACCCGGCGCTTGTGAACTCGCTAGCTGTTGAGAAATTTGACTCATTTGTACTTCAAGATTCTTTATGGATTCTCCAGCATTCCTGAAGTTACTCCTTGTCTCTTCTTGAAATTGAGAACTTTGGGCGGCCATTTTCTCAATGGCTACTTCCCAATCAGCTTTTCGAGGCGCTTGTTGTTGATATTGAGGTTGGTACGGTGTCTGCTGGTACTGCTGTTGCTGAGGTTGATACGGTTGTTGGCCTTGAACAAGTTTTTTTACATTTCCTTGTTGATTTTTCCATGAAAAATTTGGGTGATTTTCCAACCAGGATTATATGTGTTGGCGTAGGGATTGTTCTGCCTCAACATATTAATCTGTTCCTCTTGCTCTTGAGTTGCTACACAATGCACTGTAAAGTGTGGTCCACCGCATATTTCACAAGGTGCTGCTTGAACTGGCTCAACCTGTGCCACTGCCTGAGTTTCAACAGTCATTTTCTTTAACCTTCTCTCTACCTCAGCGGTGATCTGATCCTCCATTTTAACAACCTGGTCTGCCAGCTTCAAATCAATCTTACCTTCTGGTTGGTTTACCGTGCGATCATACAACTCAAGGTGCTCGTTAGCGGAAATTGCTTCTATGATCCTTTGATACCCATGGCCGTTGAGAAGTTGGTTGAGCCACCGGCAGCAGTGTCTATGAGCTGTTTCGTTTTGAGTCGTAATCCATTCACAAAGTTTTTGCATCTGCTCCGTGGCGTCCATGTTATGAGTAGGACATGCGGTAAGACACCTCTTAAACCGCTTATATGCATCCCCTAAAGATTCTCCTTCTTTTTGCTTGAAGTTGACAATATCATATCTTTTTCGGATAAACACTGAAGCAGGGAAATACTCATTCAGGAATGCAGTTTCCATCTCTTGCCATGTTGTGATACTCCCAACTGGAAGCGAGTAAAACCATTCTTCAGCATCATCAGTGAGTGTGAACGGGAACATAAACCAATCTCTTGGCCTCTTCGGAATGTCCTTCTATCTTCAACGAGGTGGTGGTCGTAAGGAATCTCTGAAGATGTTTATTTTCATCTCGTTGATTCTTCCGGCGAACGACTTGCTCTCCAACTGACGGATGGTGGAAGGGTGTAGCTGAAAATGCACAACATTTACCGGTTGATTCACAATGGTCATCCGGTTTGGTTGAGCATTGGCCCCTCCATAGTCTCCTAGCAGTCTTTCAGGCTGAGGTGGATTTCCAGCCATTTGAACAGTTTCAGGTGTTGTGTCTCTCTCTTCGGAGTCGCTCTGCACAGATATAATTTCCTCTATTTCTTCCAGTATTTTAACTTTAGCTATTCTCCGTCTTTCGTGTAACGCTCGTTCTGGTTCTGTATCAAAAGAATATTTAGCTGAGGCCTGACCTCGCATACACAATTAGACAAGCGTTAGATAATACAAGCGGAGAAAAATTATGCAGTAAATAATAAAATTTTAGTCGCAGAGCAACAAAATTTCTTTTGGATTCTAAAAACAATGTTAATTTGGCAGTCCCCGGTGTTGCACCCAAAATTTGACCAACTTATTTCACCTGATTTTATGTTTCATAGCTTTAGCATTTGCATATTAGGTCATATTAGGTCATGTACATAATTCATTCATCTGCATAGCATAGCATGGGCAAGCCATCCAACAAGGTACCGAGTGCCATTCTTATCTCTATGAGCCTATCAAGAGGTTCTTATTCAAAATTTAAGCCTATGCAAGTCATCAGAAAGGAATTGAAGCTTGAGAAGTTAGTGGACCAATCAGTGGGGTTTTTCTCCTGTCTTGAGGGGGTTTGAAGACTATCAAAGAGATTGTGGGCTATGAATTGAGGGCATGGAATGTATATAGACATCATGGAAGACCTAGAGGGTCATTTTTAGAGTGAGACAAGTCATTGATGTGATTACAAGAACTACAGTTGAAGACAGTCAATTAGGGTTTCATCTGGGTCAACCCTAGGTCAAATACTTGATTGAAGAGACATCAAGGCCTGTTTGAAGAATGGGGGATCCATCATTTGATATGTGGATATGGATGTGGTGTTGTGCCAAGGAGAAATCAAAAGAAATCAAGAAGAAGAGAAGTTTCTAAATTAGGGTTTCAGTGTAAAATCCCTAATTTAGGGCAAACTTCCAAGCAGAATAATTCAAGATACAAGTCTCTAATGGATCTTTGGCCAACATGAAAGTTGTTCCTCATAATCTTAGCTTTCTAGAAAGGTATAGTATGCCTCAATCTGATTTGTGGAGCTCTACTTATGATCTTGACAAGCCAAGGGCATTTTGGGCATTTGGAGGTTATAAGTCATTTCAAGCATAAGGCCATATCTCCTACTTCCAAGCTTCAAATGAAAAAATCTTCAACATCAACTTTCTTAGAATGATGTTTTAAGGCTAGTAGGGAGGTCATGAGATGTTAAAAAGGCTTGTATCAAAAAGTGATAAAAATGGCCTAAAAAAGGGGAATAAGTCAAATAAAGTGGTGAAAAAAAATCAAATTTTGGGTTAGAGGTCACAAACAAGCCATATGACATACAAATTTGATTGTAAAATGCATTTTAAAGACAATGGCATTGGCACATTTTTGAATTGAGCAATATTTCATGACTTGCTTTGTAAAAGTGGTTACTTGAAATGTAAGTCACTAATCCAAACCACTTAACAAGCCATTTGGAAGGCTATTTTGGTTAGAAACTTCCAAGGGAAGATACATGAACAATATAGAAATTTCCAAGGGAATATACATGAATAATCTAGAAAGTTCCAAGGGAAATGGATTTTATTATTTTGGGCTTGGACTTCATTTCTAGAATATTCCAATCATCTCTATAAATGTTTAGAAACTCATTTGAAGCAAGGTTGGTGATTGATTGGAGTTGGATTGGAAGAGAGCATATCAATTTTCAAGAGAGCAAATCAAGTGGTGATTCTTCATTCAAGGCGATTTCAGTTCGATTCGAAGATTGTAACACTTTTCTTGCATATTGTTGAACGAATTTGAAGCTTTCGGAAGTACGAAAAGAGCCGAAGATACTCCGTTTCGAAGCTCCGATCAAGGTATGTAAACCTTCACTTTCCCATGGATTTAGGATGAGATAATTAGAAATTCTCATGCGGTTAGGATCATGAACACCTATGGATGATTTTAGGATTGTTAATTTGGAGATTTTCTTCATTCCCTTTTTCTTTTTATTTTTCTGTTTTGAGGCCTGTTTGCTTTTATTACGTCAAAAATAGTAAAAATGTTCAAGAAATTATGAAATTTTTATCTACAGATCTTGATTATCTTAAGAAATTTTAGGTGCTGAGTTTGCATTTTTTAGATTTTTTTGATTTAGTTATGATTTTTCTTTCGTGCTAATATCCATTGGTGTATATAACTGTTCATCTGTTTTGTTTAATTTTTTTCTCTTTAATGCTTCATGATTTTGAGCTGATTTTTGTATATGTTTTATATGATATGCATAGGGTTCCCCAGAAATTTTATTGGAATTTATAGACGACTCTAAGTTTAGTTTTGAATCCACTTTTTAGAGCCATCGCCATCTGAATGTTCCCTGGACACTTTATAGGTTTTCCTTTAGAAAGTGACCATAACTTTAGAGTTTGGTTTTAATTTTTTTACCATAGGTTGCTAACATCTTCAGGATATTGTATATTTTTTCTTAGATTTTTTTGGATTGTTTTCCCATTTCTTTTGCATTTTACATTCTGATGAGTATTTTGCATGATGTTTGCTTTGCATATTTGATACCGCTGTTTTGTAGAATTTTGTTCTCTCAATTGGTGATGATTCTTACTTATATATTTTTGTAGATTGTATCTAACACTCGCATGTTCCCTTAGGAATTTTTGTAGATTTTCTAGATGTAATTTGGTTCTGTTTTAGGGTTGTTGATTAGGACCTTCCCAATTGATGGTTAACCTTGACCCCTTGCATGTTAGGAATTGTTTAGACCCCTTAGAAATTGATATAGGGTTTGATCTTCGATCTTGATAATATAGATATTAATATACTTTAGGGTTTCCCTTAGGATAATGTGATAAAACTTTAGAATAAAAATGGTAGTAAAAAATGTTGAAATAGATATGGTGTAATAAAAAACTTAGAATAATTAGGGTTTTGAACATAACATAGGTGCAACAAAACAATTCCTTTTTAGGCTTTTTAGGTTGAATTAGAAGATGGGACTATAGGGGTATTATGGGAAAGTGTAGTAGATCCCTTAGAATAAGTATTAGAATTTCCCCTATTATATTAATATTTAGTATATTTTTGTAATTGTTTGATTGTATGGTGTGCCCGTTTTGGGGTTATTGCTTGTTATTTGGGCTTGTTGGGCTTGCTTGGGGTTTGTGCTTGGCTTAAAGACCATGGATGGTGAAGCATTGAAGACAAAGACAAAGTCAAGGATTGAAGAACAAGTTCAAGAGTTGATGAAAATTGTAGCTTGCTTGTAGCTGTTGAAGATCACAGGAACTAGGAGCTAGGTAGAGCTTAGAGTAGAAATTTGATTCTTAAACATGGATGGCTTTGTTTGCCTCCATCCCTCTCTATGATTCAGAGTATCTCTAGGATACTCACCCCCTTCCTTTGGAAGGCTTGGTGACAGTATCTAAGAGATAGAACTCTTGAGAGAAACATTCTACATTTTGTTAACAGTCTGTTTGCCACCTTTGGTGGTCAACTAACTGTTTAACATCTCAATTCATCCTATTAATTGTTCCTCATCCTGGAGAGTTTGATTTGAAGAAAAGCCATGAAAGATTAAAGATGGAAGTCATTGTTTGAAGATTGTGCTGTTGAAGTTGTGCATGTGACTGCTGTTGTTTGAAGCCCTGCTGCTTGAAGCTGTGGAAGATGATTACTGTTAGAGTTTTCCTCCTTGAAGATAGATGCTTGATGGAAGCTTGCTGATGAAGACTTTGCTTGAAGATGTTGATGGAGCTTGCTGTGTAGAGTTGTTGTTTACGGTTTATTTTTTGTTGTTTAGAAGCTTTTGATGTATTGTTTGAGTTTCCGGGACTGTATTGTTTGCCAATTAATCTGTTAGGTTGAAAGTGAATTTTGTTCGCTTTTGCCTGTTGTTTTCAAGGTTCGAGGAAGAGCAGGACTCCCTTGCCTAGCTTGTACTGCTGCATTCATGCATTTTACTGCTTTACTGTATATATGCTGTTGTTTTTCCGTTTATCCCCTTAGGATCTCTATTTCTCTCTGCGCAAGAGAGAAATATGACAGACATTAGGTTCTTATCCATGCATGACAACATTAGTTTAGATTTTGATTCCCTTTTTTAAACCATATGTTAGAGTTATTGTTTCTCTTCTTTCTCAAAACAATCAGAAAAACACAATAAACATTTCAAACACCATAAAAAACAGTTCTTGCGTAAAAGACTGTAAACCAATCAAAAACGTCATTTTTGTCCGCTTGGACCCATAATCAGGAGAAAACCTTTTTCAGAAGGATAAAAACAATCAAGACAGACTTGTGTCGTACGTAGCCCGAACTACGTTTGCTCTGATCTTTCATGCTGTATGAAAGTACGTAGGCATAGGATGCGATGTCCTAGCGAGCAACCTTCCCCTCCTTTCCCGTAGGTAGGAGAACTACGTTGACTTTGATTTCTCGTTCCAGACGGGAATACGTAGGCATAAAGTGCGATACTTTGCCGAGTCATTTTATTTTCTTTTAACCCCAGACCTGTAGAATAGATAGAATAACAATTCGTACCAGAAAACAAGCGTGGATCCCGTCGAGTACGACAGATGTGAGGGGTGCTAATACCTTCCCCTTGCGTAATCGACTCCCGAATCCAGGATTTGGTTGCGATGACCATTCCTTTCCCGTCTTTGCGGTAGGTTTACTTCAAGCGTTTCCTTTCCCTCTGTTGGGATAAATAACGCACGGTGGCGACTCTTCTGTTCAGCCGGCGTCGATTTTCGCAGTAGCGACAGCTGGCGACTCTGCTGGGGATCCAACGTCCCCTGGCTACTAAGGACTGCGATAGTTCCTTATGCATTTGGGATCCAACGTCCCTTAAGCGAGTCAATCCTAACGTTTGTTTTCCCGTCGAGGAATTTGTATGGATTTACATTTATGTCATTTACCTTCTGTTGCACCCCAAAATTTGCCCAACCTTATTCACTTGGTTTATGTTTCAATATCATTAGCATTTGCATATAGAGTCATGTACATAGTCTACTCATCTGCATAGCATAAGCATATCAAGTCATCCAACAGGGGACCAATCATTATTCTCATCTCTAGAGGCCTATCAAGAGGTTATTATCCTGATTCAATCTCATTCAAGTCATCAGAAAGAATTTGAAAGCTGGGAAGTTAATAGATCAAACAAGTGCATCCATCTCCTATCTGAGGGTCTCTGAGGATCATCAAGGAAAGTATGAGCTGTGGGCTGAGCATGGGGAGTATCTAGACATCTTGGAGGACTTAGAATGTCATTTGGAGAAGGAAACAAGTCATTGGTATGATCACAAGAATCACAGTTGAAGACAGTCAACTAGGGTTTCATCTGGGTCAACCCTGGGTCAACTCTAGGTCAATTGACTGATTGAAAGGCATTAAGGGCTATTGAAGAGATGTGGGGTTCATCATTTGACATGAAGAATAAGGATATTATGATATGCCAAGAAGAATTCAAGAGAAATCAAGGAGAAGAGGAGTTTCTAAATTAGGGTTTCTGTATAAAATCCCCTAGTTTAGGTCAAATTTCCAAGCAAGATAAGTCAAAATGCAAGCTTCAAATGGATCCTTGTCCAACATGAAACTTGTAGAGGATCTCAAGACCTTTAATTTGAGTGGTGGAAGACATCAAGGAGATTTATAGAACTCAAGTTATGATCCTTGCAAGTTACAGGTCATCTGAGGTATCTGAAATTTTGTCTGTGAAAGTGACTTGACTTCCAAGATATTTTTACCCCTCAAGGAGATTTCTAATGAATTTCTGGTCAACATAATAATTGTTCCTAATTGTCTTAGCTTTCTAGAATGGTATAGTATGCCTTCATATGATTTGTGGAACTCTACTTATGGTCTTGGCAAGCAAAGGGTATTTTGGTCATCTGAGGATTACAGGTCATTCTTAGCCTATGCCTAAAACTCATACAAGGGAGCTTCAAATGAAAAACTTCCCAACATCAAAGTTGCTCAAAATGCCATTTTAAGTCAATAAAATAAGTCATGGAAGTTTGGAAATGCATGGTGTCGCTTGCGCGAAAATAAGGTGCCGACAAAACAGAAGAGTCGCCACCTTTCGTTATTTATCCCTCAGAGCGGGAAAGGAAACGATCGGAAAAACCTGACGAATAAGGGTAAGACAAGGTCATCGCAACCATTGTCTGGGTTCGGGAGTCGGTTACGCAAGGGGAAGGTATTAGCACCCCTCACGTCCGTCGTACTCGACGGGATCCTCGCTTGTTTGTTTACTTGGACGGGTTGGTTATAATCTATCTACCTATCAAGGCTGGCTGAAAAAGAAAAGAAAAATGACTCGGCAAAGCGTCGCACTTTATGCCTACGTATTCTCATCAGAGAATGAGAAATCAGAGTCAACGTAGTTCGGCCAACTACGGGTTATGGGGGAAAGGTTGCTCGCTAGGACGTCGCGTCCTATGCCTACGTACTTTCATCTGGTATGAAAGATCAGAGCAAACGTAGTTCGGGAAACTACGGGTTATTTCCTGAAAGAAGTGTTTTTTATTATGTTTGCGATTTCAACCGCACTAGAGACTATGACCTGAGAGTGAATGCGTCGCATGTCACCCAAAGGGTACCATACTAAACATCCAGACTGTGGAAAAGAAACTCTCCCACAATCTTTTCTCAGATAGCTTAAGGCTCGTAACGTACGAAAGAAATCATTCATGATTACTGTATCTTAAACTGTTTTGAGATGAGAAGAGAACAGGCCCAACTAGGAGGGAGACTATCAAGTCCTACTGTTGTCATGCCATGGATTCATCCTATGGTTGAGGTTTGAACAGGGAACTCCTAGATGTTGTCATGCATAGGTTTCAACCTAAAAGTCTATCATCAAATCCTCATCAGAGGAAATGAGAGTCCTAAGGGATCATGTCAATGATACACCAAAACAGACAAAGCATCAGCTTTAACAGTAAAATGCATGCAATGCAAGTGAGGGAGGAAATGTGTGTGGGGCTTCAGCCTCCACAAGCTCGTCTCAACCTCAAGCCAGTCATGAAATAACAGTAATCAAAATAAACAACATGCCACCAAGCAAGAACAGTAAACTGTAATCATACAGACAAGAGAAATGAAATGCTATCAAGCAAAATAAACACATGGGCAAGGGAGCTGGGCTCTACCGAATACCCGCAAGTAAAGCCAGGCAGTAACAATACAATCAGATGCACTCATGCTCTTAGACTGAACTTATTCTAAGTGTGCTTAGGCTAATGCAGCAGACAAATCAGACAAAACACACAATACATCAAAGAAAACAGAAGAAAGCCTCAGCTCCTCCAGCAGCAACCTAGTCTTCAGACTTCAGAGATCACTTGCTTTCCAGGTATCAAACCTACAGCATGAGTATCAACTCATCTTCTCCCTTGAGCTTCAGCTCCTTTGACCAGCTCCACCTTCAGGCTTTACTATCTCCAGGGATCTTCAGGCATCAACAAAGTCTTCAGACTTCAACAATCTTCAAGGAATCATCCTCTTCAAAGCTTCAGCTTCTATCTTCAATGGCTCAAATGCTCCAGCAGACAAGATTCAGTCAATAAGATGAGGTGAGGATGTTGCAGTGCTCACTGACTTCCAAAGGATGCCATTGAGAACTTAACATCAAAGGAGAGGCTCTCTCAAAGTTCTACCTTATGGGGCAAGGTCACTAATCCCTCCAAAGGAGAGAGGTGAATACCCTTAAGGGACTCTATGTCACAGAGAAGAAAGGAGGTGAACAAGACACTCCTTGTTTATTGAACAAAGTATTCTATCTAGGGCTTTGCCTATGCACCTATCAACCTATAAACAAAACAAACAAAAGCTATGCTAAACTCCTCTGCAAGGTCTTCAAAGCTTCCATGATGATCCACAAGGTCTTCAACTCAATCTTCAAAGCTCACACACTCAAAAGAGAAGGAAAGAAAACACAACAATACAACTTATGCCTTTAAGCAACACACATACTATCCATACATTCAAAAATCAATGAAAAATACTAAAATACCATGCAATATTCTAGTAAAATTCTAGGGGATTCTATACATACTTACCCTTAACCCATATATTCCCCATACACTAATTTGGCCTATAAACCCCAAAACAAATTTGCTCAAGTCTACCTATACAACTTAAAACCCTAATTAGAGTACCTAAATGTCTAACAATCAAACTACATCAAATTTTAATCCACAAATCAAGAGATAAATCCTACATGAAACTAGGGTTCAATATCTAACTATGCCAAAAAGAATGGCTCAAAAATCCTAAGGGAAGGTCCTAAAACAATTCTTGCAAAATAAGGTACCAACCAAAAGAAAATAATTGTCCTATTTAAAAGAAAACACCACCATAAATTCTACATTAAAAATAAAATTTCATTTTTATTTTTATATTTTTCTACATATTATTATCTAAACATAGAAAAAAGAATGAGTAAAAAAACATTATTTACCAATTACTTATGAATTTTCAAAGTTCATTAAAAATATAAAACAAAATAAAAATATAAAATGAGGAAAATGAGGGAGGGGGTGTGGATAGAACAGGCGCGCAGTTCATTCCATTTGGGCCAAATCACGGGGGGGGGGGGGGGGGGTGTGAATAGAAGAGATGGGCCCAGAGATTTTCATTAAACCAAACGCAGCGTTTGGCTGGTTCTCACTTCCCTCCATTCTGCGAATTTGAATCACAACCGTGCGATTAACATCCCAGTCAAACTCCTTGACCTGATCCAACGACGGACAGCTATCTTCTTCCTTAAGACAAAGCTAGGGTTTCGAATCTCCATGGAAGCCATGCATGCACCTACTTCAAGCTCTCTGTTCTCTCTCCACAAGCCATCATTCAACACGATGTCAACACCAAAATTACTCAGAATTCCTCCCTCTACAAGACTGTAGTCATAGTATGCTCTGAAACCCAATGCAGCCCTCAACCCGATCGTGACAAGTTCTTGATTCACTTGAAATACACTGCAACTCATCATCATAATTCTTGCTCCAATCTATACTGATCTAACCTACACGCTATGGTGATCATTCTAAACCACAAAGCTAAGCTCATCATGCACTAACCTATGAGTTTCAAGTCCAAACAGTTTTAACACCCTGCTATGTATCATCACCAATTGGCACGAAACTAACCAGAAATGCTCCTCTATCATCCTACATCATGCCTAAACTAACAACCTAATGTAAAACTACCTAAATCAAGCTAAAGAAAGTAAATTGCACCTGAAGCAAAATCTTGGAGATGATGATGAAGCTCGTGGATCTAATGCTTTGAATGCTTGGATCTTGATCCACTATTGTTATACTCACTTCTGTTTGCAAAACTTTGATGATTCTTGCCTTGAATCTTGAGATCCACTTGAAGTTGCAGCTTGTGTCTTGATGAAGAAAGTGCACGAAACAGAACCAATTGCAATCCAAACTTGGCTAAATTCTACTCCATGATGATGGTTGAATATGGTGAAATCAGTATTGGTGATGATTGATGAAGGTTTTGTGGAATTGGGATCAAAATGCAATGGGAGAGAATGAGAGAATTTGGGAAGTGCTTGCCAAAAAATGAGAATCCAACCCTTGCTCAATGTTCATTTCATGATTATATAGCACTCAATGGAAGTTTCCAGCACCATCTTACACTTTCCCTTGCATTCCAAGCTTGATCCAACTTGGTTATGTTTCTTTAATCATAAGTAACCTTAAGTAACTTTTATTTTTTTCACTAAACTCAAAAATGTAATTGAACCATTGTCTTTAAAATGGTTTTTCCAATCAAAAATGATATATTGGATGACCCCATTTGGATTCCTAGATCTTCCAAACCAATTTCCAATTCCAACTTTTTAAACTTATATGCCATTTTTAGTTCATTTTTGACCAATCATGCAACTTCATGCTATGAGCTTTTCCAACAATTCATGACCTTCTTTCTAGACTTAAAATCACATTTTGAACAACTTTCATGTTTTGAGTTTTTCCATTTGAGGCTTGGAAATAGGAGTTTTAGGCATTGGCTAAAATGACCTATAACTGACAAAAGACCAAAATACCCCTGTCTTGTTCAAACCATAAGTTGAGTTCCACAAATCCTATCAAGGACTTATACCACTAAAATTAAAGCTAAGAAGATGCCCTCCAACATTCATGTTGACCAAGAGATCATAGGAATCATCCTACTAGGGCAAAAGTTGTCTGCAAGTTGGGTGACTTTCAAGGACCCAGATTCACACACCTCAGCTGACCTGTAATTTGTCAAAACCATAACTTGAGCTCTGCAACTCCTATCAAGGACTTCCACCACTCAAATTAAAGCTAAGAACAAGCTCTACAACATTCATGTTGTGGGGAAAATGAGATATCAATCACATCTTGAGCTAAAACTGCCTGGAAGATAGGGATCAAACTAGGGTTTTTTCACTGACAATCCTTGGAGACCCTAACTTGAAACTTCTCAAACTCCTCAATCATGATGAGTTGGTCTAGGAATCATCTTTATAACATCTTTATGCATCATTCTATGATCTCATAGCCCTTGGATTAGGTCTCAACCTTCTCCAAATCTTCAGTGATCCTAGGGTTGACCCAGTCAAAACCCTAATTCTACCAATCATGGTTGAATCTTCTGAATTCTTGCCTAATGACCTCTCTGGGCTTCATGATGGCTATCAAGACATCTCATAGGCTTTCTCAAAACATCAAGTTCATTCTCAAAGTCTCAGAATCATCTGAGGGGTACCCACAACTCTCAAGCTATGAAGCACACAAACCTGGTTTCAACCAATTCCTCTGAGGATCTCTTGAACTGTCTGGTGAATGTATCAACTTTCAAACACTCAGTGAATAAATAATTGTTGGTCAAATTTTGGGGTGCAACAGCTGCCCCTATTCAAACGGCTTGAACCTGACTGGGTGAGAAGCGAACGGCTCTCAACCAATCAAGGTGCGAGACGATTGAATATCGGTAAACTCGAAAATTTGCCAACTGCGCGAGCACACGGTACTCTGCGGGGAACAAATCTTCGAATACTGCAATACTAGCTGCACGGCAACTAGCTGGAGAAATATCGATCTGACGTCACCGTCAGTTACCCACATTAAATTCTTCTGACATTGCCTTCAGACAACCACAACACCCAACGTCGCCGCTGGAGAAACTGAATCTTCTGACATACCCAACATTGCCGCTGGAAAACTGAATCTGACATCGCCGTCGGAAACAAACATCGCTCTGAGAGACACTCGACATCGCCGTCGTACAAACATCATCTCTGCTGGGGATTTAAAGAGTCTGACATTGCCGTCGAACATAAACCTAATCTGACCTCGCCGTCAAAACAAACATCCAACCTCGCCGTCGAACACATTCAACATCGCCGTCGAACACAATACAACACTGAACAAATCTGACCTGGGGTTCACCCCTGGTAAAGTACACTTGCGTATTTGAACCTACTCTGCTGGGAATGAGAGACTTAACTGAACCCGCTCTGATCTGGGGTTCACCCTCAGAACCATAACGAACATCGGAATACTACTGCACACTGCCCACTGTAGAACTTCAATCATTAAAGACATATGAAACCCTGGCCCCTGGCCACTTCCAGCTTCAGCTGGAAAAAATATTCAAGTATTTCCGAATATAGATGGAACCCTGGCCCCTGGCCACTCCAGATCCGCTGGAGAATCTTCAAGTATTTCTGAAGATAGATGAAACCCTGCCCGTCGGCTATTCCAGCTTCAGCTAGAAAGAACATCCTTGGCCTTCAAGGATGTAAACTTTGCCCGTCGGCAACTCTGCAGGAGGCACCTTCGACTTCAGTCTAAAGCAATGGTCCTTGACCTTCAAGGATACATGGATATGCCTTCAGGCAACTCCGCCTCTGCTATAGAGCATCCGAGACTTCAGTCAGGGATATACTTCGGCCTTCAGTCCGAAAAATGAATCCTAGGTCATTCATGACCTTGGGGATAACCTTGCCCTCAGGCACCTTCGCTTCAGCTTAGGAAAATTGTGACTTCAGTCAGAGAAATGGTATCCTGAGCCATTCATGACTCTACGAGGATTCAAACACTTTGCCTTCAGGCAAAACTCCGCTTCAGCTGGAAAAACATCTTCGACTTCAGTCAGAAGAAACACTATTCACTAGATTGCGATCAATCATCACCTCAGGATAACTGACTTGGTCTTCAGACCAACACGGATCATCTTGGTATATCTACAAACTTTGGAACCTTGTCTTCAGCCACACGTTGATTCATCAACAAGGACATCTGAGCTCACAGGAACCTTCTGATACCGCCTTCAGGCGTTTACGCAGTCAATCTTCAAATTAGACAAGACTGTTGGAGCAGACATATCACGCTGCTAAGGACTTCAAGAATCATCTTGAACAAACAAATCCGTCAGGCACCTTCAAGAATCATCTTGAACCGATAACCATTCTGGAGACTTTATTCTGCGGGGTATTCTAGGAACCTTCCTGGGCAACTCTTGCTGGGGACGCTATTGGGGAGCTCAAGAATCATACTAGGCGAACAACTCGGGAAGCTGTACTGAGGTCTTAAGAATCATCTTAAGCAAATGGCCCTGCTGAGGGATTCGAGAATCATCTCGAACTGAAGACTTCGCTGGGGATTTCAAAAATCATCTTGAGCGAGCGACTGTGGGGATTACACCGGGGTCTTAAGAATCATCCTAAGAAAGCGACCTTGTTGGAGAGAATGTCAGGAATCATCCTGAGCAACCGGTCTTTTGGTGGAATACCTGTAAGACAAGAATGATAATGACCTAGATCATGTTTATGATGCATATGCTTCCGCGCCATGCCCCACACAGTGGGAATGATATGCGTTTATGCTAAATGCTGTGCAATCATGCACAATGCTATGCAGCGTTAAATGCTATGCAGCGTTAAATGCTATGCAGTCATGCACAATGATGCGATCCCGTCAGCAAAATAAATGCCGAGGGGGAAATTCTCCTGTCGAGGAGAAAGCACTACTCAGATAGAGGAATCATCCTGCTGAGGAGAACGTGGACACGCCAATATCAATCGGACTCTGTCTGGGGAAATGATCTTCTGGTTGACTGCTGCAGGGAAAACAACTTCAGTTGATCTGCTGCTGATATCAATCGCGGGAATGAGCTGCGCGACCGTCTCGGCTACTCTTTTGGGGATAACCACTCTGTGGGGAAACAACTTCAGCTGCTCCACACTCCGCTGGGGAAAACATGGTCTGATCAACTTCCAAGGACTCGGCTCTCTTGGACATCCGCAAAATCGGCTGAGGGAGGAGAAGTCATTCTGCTTCGCCAAAGGGAGTACGACTCTGGGAGATACAGCGTCAGCTGTTCAACATCTGCTAGGGAAAATCCACTCATGGTCCCAACTGCTTCCGAGGATTCTACTTTTGGGGGTTTGCAGACTCAGCTGGGGAGAGAGAAATCATTCTACTTCAACGGGAGAGTACGACTCTGATGAGGAATTCGATTCCACTGGGGAAGAAAGAATCATCTGACTTCGGGGGAGAGTACAACTCTGTAGGGGAATACAGCATCAGCCGTTCCAATACTCTACTGGGGAAGAGGGAATTGTCCAACTTCAGGAGAGAGCATGACTCCGGTGGGGAACCTCAATTCCGCTGGAGACTTTAGTCCGGCACCATCAGTTACTGCATATTTCGGCGTACGACCATCTCCCTACAAGACCTGCACTTGTGACCCGGTGCTGGGGGAGACACCTGCTTCGGCGACTTTACTGGGGAAATCACGAGCTTCGGTACCCGAACATTTCTAGGAAATCTGCACTTGTGACCCGGTGCTGGGGAAAGACGACATCATTCTTCGGTGCTTGACTCAACTGATGAGGTGACGCTCCTTCAGGATGCGTCTGCTTGGGGAAGAGAATCTTCTCTGCCTGGTGGACATATCAATGCTCACTGCTCTGTGTTCAGACTCTGCGGAGGAGAGACTACTGAACTCTGCTGGAGAAGGAGGACTCGTCTTGCTTCGGGGATGCGTACGGCACATCTTACACCTGCAACCACACAAACAAACAGACAAGATACCCTCCTCAAAGGGGCCTATCCAGGTTATTATCTCGTGACAATATTCAATTAATTGATTGTTTCAACAATCAATGGGCCTAGGCCCGCAAGTTTATGTATGCGCATTTTATAAAAAACATCGGCGTTTTCATTCGCAAACAAAACAGATAAATGCTAAACAGACAAGCAGAATTGCTGAATAGTGCATTTTATTGATGGTGAACCCCTGAATGGGCAAAAATGTTTTACAACAGAGGCAAGCTCCTGGAATGAGGAAGCCGCGCAAAAAGGAAACATAAATATACATCAGTATATACAAATGTCGGCAATCGAGGCGTAGACGAACACCATGAGTTGATCCCTCTAAAACCCACTCGACTTTGATACTTCTCCGACGCTTCAGCTTCGGAAGAGATTGATTCAGATAAACGGCCCTCAGGTCCTCCAAACCACTAAACAATGAAAGTCCACACGTGGAACACAGTCATTTGCTTATTCCAATCCCTAACTTTTGCGTGAACCGCCCTTTCGGGTTTTCAGTTCACCGGAATACCCTTTTTTGCCGAAGCCGCCCAGTGTAGGTTTTCGACTTCGCGGGTGTACAGTTTTCAATATATCCCTGATTTTTGCCCGAACCTTTTATTCTGTTTTTGGTTCGCCGGGATGCCCCTTTTTTGCCTGGACTCTTTCTTTTTTGTCCAGCGGGTCTCTTTCAAGCAAAGTATTTTTTAACTGCGTCCGCGTTCACCGGGGATGCAAAATCTTCACCATCCGTCGTGGATAACAACAAAGCTCCTCCTGAGAAGACCTTGCTGACGACATACGGCCCTTCGTAATTCGGAGTCCACTTGCCCCGGTGATCGGAGTGTGGCGGAAGAATCTTCTTCAGGACGAGATCACCCGTCTGAAAGCTTCTAGGACGCACCTTCTTATCATAAGCTTTCTTCATTCGGCTTTGGTACAGGCGACCAAATGCAATCGATGCTAACCTCTTCTCGTCCATCAGGCTGAGCTGGTTCAAGCGATTCGTAATCCATTCTGCCTCGTCGAGTTTCACATCAACCAAAACTCGCAAAGAGGGAATCTCCACTTCTAGCGGTAGGACAGCTTCCATACCGTACACCAAGGAGAAAGGAGTTGCCCCGGTCGACGTACGCACCATCGTACGATAACCGTGCAAGGCAAACGGCAGCATCTCGTGCCAATCTTTGTACGTCACAACCATCTTCTGAACAATCTTCTTGATGTTCTTGTTGGCCGCTTCGACAGCGCCATTCATCTTCGGCCGGTAAGGAGATGAGTTGTGGTGTTCAATCTTGAAGCTCTGGCACAGCTCCTTCATCATCTTGTTATTCAAATTCGAACCATTATCAGTAATGATCCGCTCGGGAATTCCATAGCGACAGATGATGTCCCTCTTTATGAATTTAGCTACCACCTGCTTGGTCACATTAGCGTACGAGGCTGCCTCCACCCACTTGGTGAAGTAGTCGATAGCTACCAGAATGAAACGATGACCATTGGATGCAGTGGGCTCGATCTTGCCTATCATGTCGATGCCCCACATGGAGAACGGCCAAGGGGAGGACATGACATTCAAAGGGCACGGCGGCACATGAACTTTATCAGCATAAATCTGGCATTTATGACATTTCTTCGCGAATCTGAAGCAATCCGACTCCATAGTCAGCCAGTAATACCCTGCTCTCAGGATCTTTCTCGTCATGGCGTGCCCGCCGGCGTGCGTACCAAATGTGCCCTCATGGACTTCTTCCATGAGCATACTTGCTTCTTTCTCATCTACACATCTGAGTAGCACAAGATCGTGGTTTCTCTTATACAGCACTCCATCAGGATTGAGATAAAAGTTTCCAGATAGCCTCCTCAGAGTCTTCTTATCCTGGGTAGACGCACCCGCAGGATACTCCTTAGTCATAAGGAAGGTCTGGATGTCGTGGAACCATGGCTTGCCGTCGGTGGCATCTTCGATTGCAAAGACAAATGCCGGTCTGTCAAGACGCGAAAGCACAATTCTTGGAGCCTCATTCCAATAATTGACTTTATACATTGAAGCCAACGTGGCTAGAGCATCAGCCATCTGATTTTCAGCCCTGGGTACATGATGAAGTTCCACTCGATCGAAGAACGGGAGCAGCCTCCTGGCATAATTCATGTACGACACTAAATTCGCTTGACGAGTCTCCCATTCCCCTTTAATCTGATTGATTACAAGCGCTGAGTCACCATATATGTCTAGATTCTTGATTCTCAAATCAATTGCCTCTTCTAGACCCATAATACATGCTTCATACTCTGCTTCATTGTTGGTAACTGGAAACGTCAGTCTCGTAGTAAAAGGGATGTGGGATCCGTGAGGAGTCGTGATGATAGCCCCGATACCACTTCCGTAGGAATTAACCGCTCCGTCGAATATCAACTTCCACTAGGACTTCCTATCTGGCCCCTCATCGGGCAATGGCTCATCGCAATCCTTTGCTTTGAGAAACATAATGTCCTCGTCAGGGAATTCGAACTTCATTGGCTGGTAGTCCTCGACTGGCTGCTCGGCAAGATAGTCAGACAATACGCTTCCCTTAATGGCCTTCTGAGAGACGTACTGAATATCATATTCTGTTAACACCATTTGCCACCTGGCAATCCTGCCCGAAAGAGCCTGCTTCTCGAAGACGTACTTGATCGGATCCATCTTCGAAATCAGCATAGTGGTGTGGTTGAGCATATACTGTCGTAGACGTTTGGCAGCCCAAGCTAATGCACAACACGTCTTCTCCAGCATCGAGTATCGAGATTCACACTCAGTGAACTTTTTACTCAAATAATAAATGGCATGCTCTTTTCTGCCCGTCTCGTCGTGCTGACCGAGAACACACCCCATACTGTTCTCCAGAACCGTCAGGTACATGATTAATGGCCGTCCAGCCACTGGGGGTATCAAGATTGGAGGTTCTTGAAGATACTGCTTTATCTTATCGAATGCCTTCTGGCAATCCTCATTCCAAGTAATCGCCTGATCTTTCTTTAAAAGCTTGAACATCGGTTCACAAGTGGTCGTGAGCTGAGAGATAAACCTTACAATGTAGTTTATTCGGCCCAAGAAACCACGAACTTCTTTTTCTGTTTTCGGCGTTGGCATTTCTTGAATAGCTTTTATTTTCGCAGGATCAACCTCGATACCTCGTTCACTAACGATAAACCCCAATAACTTTCCAGACCGCACTCCAAAAGTGCATTTGTTAGGATTCAGCCTCAGCCTGAATTTCCTAAGCCTCTGAAAGAGTTTCAACAGGTTGACCAGATGCTCTTCCTCCGTTTGGGACTTTGCAATCATGTCATCAACATAGACTTCGATCTCATGATGAATCATATCATGAAACAAAGTTACCATTGCTCGCTGGTAAGTGGCCCCTGCGTTCTTCAGACCGAAGGGCATTACCTTATAGCAGAACGTGCCCCAGGGTGTAATAAATGTCGTTTTCTCCATGTCCTCCGGTGCCATCTTAATCTGATTGTAACCGGAGAAGCCATCCATGAATGAAAACACGGAAAACTGGGCTGTATTGTCGACCAACACATCGATATGAGGCAACGGGAAATCATCCTTAGGGCTCGCCCTGTTCAAATCCCGATAATCGACGCACATGCGTACCTTACCGTCCTTCTTCGGTACAGGCACAATGTTGGCGACCCACGGAGGGTAAGTGGTAACGGCTAGAAATCCTGCGTCCAACTGCTTCTGGACCTCTTCTTTGATTTTTACAGCCATGTCTGGTCTCGTCCTCCTGAGCTTCTGCTTGACTGGAGGGCAATCTTCCCGCAACGGCAAGCGATGAACCACGATATCAGTGTCAAGTCCGGGCATATCCTCATATGAACAAGCAAAGACGTCACTATACTCTCGAAGCATCTCGACCAGCCTATGCTTGACATCATTCTGCAGCGCAGCCCCAACTCTGACATTTTTGACGAGCTCCTCAGAACCCAGATTTACAATCTCAATATCCTCCTCGTGAGGCAGAATAACCTTCTCCTCTTGTCTCAACAAGCGGGCCAATTCTTCCGGAAGGTCTTCATCTTCATCAATCTCATCCTCGGCTTGATAGATCGGGCAATCAAAGTCGTAGTGAGCCGTAGAGGGTCCAGAGTCGATGTCATCTGTTACGTGGATCCTGCAATAACAAGGGTTAAGTTTAAAGCAGGAATATGCAGGTTAGCACGAACCTCGTTGCCATTTTGCTGTTTTTCGAAATAAACATAAAATAGGAATAACAGGGAACACAATATTTGATTACGAAGAAAACGCCTTCTATTTATTAACAAAATGCATACACATAATCCAACAAGGCCCTGACAGTAAAACCACTATGCCCCGGGCAGGACATAGGGTTGTACAAAGATTGTAAAAGGCAAATCATTACTCTTCACTTGTCAGCTTGATAATCTCCTTGATGGTCCAATTGTGGAGGCGCTCGCCTGGCTTGCTCGGTTGAATCCAAGCGTCAAGATCACAATCACTGTCTCCGCTGTCCTCCGACGTAGCGTTGATACTCTCGAAAATCACTCCCCCCTTGGTGAATAAGATCGGCCCTTTCCCACGAGACGAGCTGCCAGAAGAAGATGAAGCTTCAGCTCCCGGAAAATATCCCAATCCAAACTTATCCTGTTTGATTGGTATATCCAAGACATGCCCCCAGCCTGGGGTGGAGCCGACTTCGACAACGGCCCGAGCTTCTTTAAACGATGAGAGATTCATCTCCTGCTTCTCCGCGACGATAGGAGCTAACTCTTTCACCTTGACGGTTTCAAATGCTTGGCAGAGCGTTTCATGGATCTCGCCATCCATTTCAACGTATTTAAAGGACGACAGGTGGCTTACCATGATGTCCTCCTCTCCACAGACTGTCACTATGCTGCCCCCAACAGCATATTTAAGCTTCTGATGCAGCGTGGACGTCACGACACCAGCAGAATGGATCCATGGCCGACCTAAGAGGCAACTATAGGCGGGCATGATATCCATGATATAGAAAACCGCATTGAACGTCTCTGGACCAACTTGAATTGGCAGGGTCAGTTCTCCGAAGACGTGGCGCTTGGTCCCATCAAAGGCTTTCACGACCAGATCACTGGGTGTGCACAGCAGTCCACGGGTATCCAACTTCATCAGTGCCTTCTTCGGGAGCACGTTAAGCGACGAACCCGTATCCACCAGGACATGCGACATGATAGTGCCTCTGCACTCTATCGAGACGTGCAAGGCGCTGTTGTGATCTCTTCCCTTAGGAGTCAGCTCCAGATCTGTAAATCCCATCCCATTACCAGCATTGACATGGGCTACTACTTCCTCGAGTTGATTTACTGATATCTCCTGCGGCACGTATGCAGCATTCAATACCTTCAATAATGCATTGCGGTGCGCCTCAGAGCACAACAACAAGTTAAGAATCGAGATCTTCGACGGAGTCTGATGAAGATGATCTACAATTTTGTAGTCACTCTTCTTGATTAGTCGCATGAACTCTTCAGCATCTTTAACCAGCAAGTCCTTCTCTGCCCCTGCAGGGACCTCTTCAACAGCTTTACCTTTACCCTTATCCACAGCGTCAGCCCGGACCACTTTCTCTGCTGCAGCCTCCGCCGGCGCAAATACTCTACCGCTTCTAGTGATACCACTGACCTCAGTAAGATTCTGCATAGTTGACCCGAACGGCTCAAGCTCTATCTTTTGACCATTACAATAAACCTCAGCGCCATAATGCCATGGAACGGCATTGGTACTCTCGAATGGGATTGGTCCGGCCCTGGTGATGGTGATGGTAGGCGGACGAGGCGCAGAAATGGTAATAGGGTGGCGAGGAATGGTAATGGTAGCAACTTCGTCTGCCTGCTTCAGCACAACTTCCCCTGATGCATTCTCAACGCTCCGGCTGAACTGTAAAATACCCTCGGACATCAGACTTTGGATACCTTCGATCAGCTGCTCACATCCGTCAGGAAGTGTAGCACAAGCCATACATAATTCTCCGCATCCAGGAAAGAAGCCCTTCTTTAGCAACTTAGCCTTGACAAAACTCAACGGCGTCTTCAAATCTTTGACATCAGTCAGCAAGTCCGCACTCTCCTCGGTGATAACAGCATTCACTCCGCCCCCCTTATGATGAGGCATCGGGTTTTTGGTGACGTTAGGCACGTTGTCAGAAAAGTTGATAACCTTGGCGTCCACCAAGTCCTGGACTTTGTGCTTAAAAGCTTTACAATTCTCAATCGTATGGCCTGGTGCCCCAGTATGGAATTCACAAGTAGCACTGGCATCATACCCCGGTGGTGGTGCCCCTGTTAAGGGAGCCAATGTCCTCTTTTGAACTAATTGGAGCTGAAGCAATGTTTGCAGAAGCTGTGCATACGACATAGGTGGAGTTTCAAGATGACGGCTTGCCAGGGGAGCCCGATTCTAATATCTTTTATACCCCTGATTATTCTGCTGCTGAGGATGCTGCTGCTGCGGCTGCGGAGCAGCTGGGATATTTATGCTAGCGATCTGAGGCTGAGGGCCCTTGCCCTTTCTCCTAGCATTAGTGACAGCACTGGCATCCCCCTCCCGACGCTTGCCAGTATATGGTTTCTTGCTACCTCCTCCAGCTGAGGATGATTCGCCCTGAATTTTTCCGATCTTTATACCATTCTCAACATGCTCGCCCAAGGTGATGAGAGCCGAGAATGTTCCAGACATGCCACTGACCAGCTTTTCATAGTAGATTCCAGGAAGGGTAGCCACGAACATTTGTACCAACTCACGCTCAACCATCGGCGGTTGAACCCGAGCAGCCAATTCACGCCACCGCTGGGCGTACTCTTTGAAGCTTTCATTGCTCCGCTGTGAGAGATTCTGAAGCTGGACTCGGTTGGGAGCCAAGTCGCTATTATATTGATAGTGGAGAACAAACGCTTCTGCAAGATCTTTCCAGGTGCGCACCGTAGCGGGCTCCAAGCCCATATACCATTCGAGTGATGGACCAGAAAGACTATCCTGAAAGAAATGCATCAGCAACTTCTCATCGTCAGAATAGGCGGACATCTTTCTATAATAAGATCGGAGGTGGACCCGGGGGCAAGTAGTACCCTTATACTTCTCGAAGGTAGGCACCTTGAACTTGTGAGGTACTTTAAAGTCAGCAATCAACCCTAGGTTGGACATGTCAACGCCCAATGTGTTCTGATTTTCTATGCTTCTCATCTTGTCTTCCAGCGCCTTGAACCTGAGTCGAGCTTCAGCAGTCAACTCCGCCTCTACACCTCTCTGAGAGAATATGTCATCCTGATGGTCCTCCAGCCACGGTTGAGGCACCACCAGATTTCCTGCACCAGCATTGCCGTTGACCGGTCCTATGTTAACATTGGCTCCCAAACTACCATTTACGGCGCCAGCTGCGTTGAGTCCGAGATTAGTCATCAGATTGCCGTTAGCACTGCCGTTGCCCCCGGCAGCAGGAACAACGTTCTGTGGAGTATCCCCTGGAGGAGGAGTAGGCACGGCCCCTCCATGGAGTATGCCATTACTGTCAACCCTGGAGATCAGAGGTTGAACCAGAGTACGGAGCTGGTCTTGACCATTCGCGACCACCTGCATCAGCTCCATAAAACGATCCATCCGCTCACGGAGCTCTTGAACATCTGACTGTACCTGGTCCATGATTCTCGTCTGATTAGCGCGAGTTGAGTAGCGGTGGATGAGTCTTTGATCAATCCTGGAGATCGAAAGCAACTCGGAACCTGAAAAACCTGAAGCAAATAAAGGTTAGGAAAAGCAATAAGATATACACCATGCAAATATGCTTCATGCAGATGCATGCGTGTGTCTGTGTGCGTGGGAGATTTTTCCCCGATCCTAGTGCCTTAGTGACGGTGCTGATAATAACAAGAGGAAGAAGAAAACCGAGCCCAATCATGGAAACATCAATCTCATATATATATGGAAAGGCCTGTCGAGGCAGTACACAGTATCAGCGAGTACAAATCAACAGCATGACCTCAGTCAACAAATCTGGTGATGGTCAGCATACATCAAAGATCGAAAACAACAGGGATATAACTAGTCAAGTACGGCCACGGGCGCGATACTCTGCTAATAACTCCTTTGTCTCCGAATGATCTGGCGAAGTGAGCAACCCCTCGACGAGTAGTTCCCTCTGCCTGATAGTATGCTGAAGCCCCTGAACTGAACTCTCCCAAGCGCCTTCGCCGAAGCAATCCTCCAGCTTCCGCTTCTTAGACTCAAACATCAGCTTATGCTCCTTCAGGCTAGCAATAGCTTTGTTGAGATGGGCTTCAGCGGAGTACCCGCGGGCGGTCTCTTCATCAAACCTCCGCTCACTGTCTTTTACCTCGGCTTCTAGCTTAGAAATCTGCAGCATCAGCTTGTCTTCTCGCTCCTTCCTGGTAGCCATGGAGGTATTCCAATGCCGGTCGAACTTAGATATTCTCCGGTATGCTTCCTCCAAATGCTGCTTCTTCGTAGCTAGCACATCATTAGCAGCTCTGAAGTCTTGACCTAAGCGTTCCCGATCAGCAATCTGCTTTGCCAAGTCTGCACCCAGCTGGCTCACCGACTCTGTTTGCTTTTTGAGAGCATGCACGACTTCGTTCCTCTCACTTCGAAGCTGAGCTAACTCCTTCTCTAATTCTGCATTTGCCCTCTTCAGTTCATCACGCTCAGCTAATACCTGGTTGTGCTGATGAATGGACACAGTGGTAGGCTCTTCGACTGGTGGAGGACTCTCCGGTCTGACATGAGGGAATGTCATCCCTATAGCGCTGGCTCTGGCTCTGATCCAATCTGAATAAGGAGGGTAAGCTTGGTTGTTGCTCTTCCCCAACAAAGGTTTTCCTCTCGTGCTGATATTGTTCCATGCATACTGCAGCTTGGACAACAAATCCCCCTCTAGAATACCCGTGAGGTACAGAGATTCCCGTACCTCCTCTTCCTTCGGTGGAGTCCTCAAAGCGTATGCAAACTGACGAACTAGCAATGATGGGTTGTAGTTGATGCAACCCTTCCTACCTATCAGAGGTACGTTAGGAAACCCATTACAACTGAAGATCATCTTGGTGCCTAACCTGCCTCTGTCAACGAACCAAACAATGTCTTCTGCCGACAAGCTCATCAGACGCTCAGGCCACTCAGTCGTGGCTGCAGACAAGACAGAAGAACCCCTCTTGGGCAAATGACTATCAAACCACTTGTACAACAACGGTACGCAGCATGAAACATTCTTCCCTCTCCGGTTCTCATTCTTGTAATGCACTGAATGGTAAACGTCTCCGATCAGAGTAGGGACTGGATTCCCCGAGGCGAAGATATGGAATGCATCGAAGTCTACGAAATCAGGCATGCTGGGAAATAGGATGATGCCATATATGCATAAAGCAAGGATGGCGCTGAAGGCGTCCCAACATTTGTCCTTGGCACACTGCTGAGCCTTAGCTATCAGAAACTGCAGAGAGAACCCTGGGACCTTGTTCCAACTCGTTACCACTAACTCAGAAGCGCTCAAATGGAGTGAGGAAGCCAAACCAACCAGATTGGGTTCAGCATCCATGTGGACAAAAGGCATCTGCCTTTTGATAGGCACACCCAGCATATCAGCATACTCTTCCAATGTCGGCGCGAGAACGAAGTCATGAAAAGTGAAACACCTCAAGGGAGGGTCATAAAACTGCAGAAGAGCATGTAACCCATTCAACTCGGACGTAGAAGGTTTGCAAACCAGACTAAGCAACCTGCCATAAGACTTCCTGAACCTATCCTTCACAGAATCCCCTGCCAGGGCTATCAAACCAGTCAGCTTCGACACGTCGGGGGTCGGGAACTTATACGCAACAGTCTTCCTGAGAGAGGCCATAATAGGAGGCGGGAAATCCTGGATCGGGGAAACGGTACCTGCAACACAGACACACGTTAATGGAATGCAGATGAATGCGTAAACTAATGCAAAATGCAGGTATGCAATAATATATCCAGGTGGCTGCTGTGGAGATTCGGTATCAACAGTCGCTGATGAGAAGGAAACCCCGGTGTAAGACCACTAATCTGATCTGCTAAGAATAACCCTCTGGTAGGACCATATATATAAGATCAAAATTCTGCTCTGTCAAGAGTAAGTGCATGATAATAAGGACCCCGAGCGCAAGATCAAGGAACATCTGTTGAAGTCTTCAGACCCCAAATCAAAATCTGCCCTATCAAGAACAAACACACAGCTGCTGATGAGATCTTCAGACCTCACTCAAAATATGCCCTATCAAGAACAAATAACATCTGCCGATGAGGTCTTCAGACCTCACTCAAAATCTGCTCCATCCAGAACAAACCACCGATGATAACATACTGATCAAAGCCTGCTCTATCAAGAACAGACAAACACCCGGCGACAAGATCCTTTGATCAAAAACCTCTTGCTCTATCAAGAACATGCCTGTAACTGAGAACCCAACATAACTGATTCACTGTCAAGAAAACCAGGTAGTCTGAAGGTCTAAGTTTCCTGCAATAAACCCAGTCCCACTCACAGGTATGAACCTAGACTGACTCAAGGTACGGCATCCTATGCGTTCATCAGCGTCACAGACTTTCAAAACTGATGATACGATTCCCAGAAGGAGTGGCATCATCAAGTCCTGAAGAGGCCTCACTTAGCTGAATCACAAATGATCGGTCCCCAGAGTCGACAATCCACCAAACCAGCAACCGTCTCAACCCAAAGGGTTGAAAGTGAAGCCAACCGGATGAACCTCGTCTGAGCGTGGATTTCATGAGACACTAGTGCCTGCAAAGCAAGCACGCGCCCACTAATTTCCACTCTAAATCTATGGTGCACTCAAGCCTGGGTCTGGCTTCTCACTCAATCAGAACTCCCATCCCACAACGGCACAAATAATCATATTTTACTGAATACAAAATGCGGGAAATAAAGCGCGAGAAGTAAAAATGCGATAAATAAACGCAACCCAACAAGCAAACACACAAACGATAGGATTGACTCGCAGGGAACCGTTGGAGTCCCCAGCAGAGTCGCCAGCTGTCGCTTGTGCGAAAATAAGGTGCCGGCAAAACAGAAGAGTCGCCACCTTTCGTTATTTATCCCTCAGAGCGGGAAAGGAAACGATCGGAAAAACCTGACGAATAAGGGTAAGACAAGGTCATCGCAACCATTGTCTGGGTTCGGGAGTCGGTTACGCAAGGGGAAGGTATTAGCACCCCTCACGTCCGTCGTACTCGACGGGATCCTCGCTTGTTTGTTTACTTGGACGGGTTGGTTATAATCTATCTACCTATCAAGGCTGGCTGAAAAAGAAAAGAAAAATGACTCGGCAAAGCGTCGCACTTTATGCCTACGTATTCTCATCAGAGAATGAGAAATCAGAGTCAACGTAGTTCGGCCAACTACGGGTTATGGGGGAAAGGTTGATCGCTAGGACGTCGCGTCCTATGCCTACGTACTTTCATCTGGTATGAAAGATCAGAGCAAACGTAGTTCGGGAAACTACGGGTTATTTCCTGAAAGAAGTGTTTTTTATTATGTTTGCGATTTCAACCGCACTAGAGACTATGACCTGAGAGTGAATGCGTCGCATGTCACCCAAAGGGTACCATACTAAACATCCAGACTGTGGAAAAGAAACTCTCCCACAATCTTTTCTCAGATAGCTTAAGGCTCGTAACGTACGAAAGAAATCATTCATGATTACTGTATCTTAAACTGTTTTGAGATGAGAAGAGAACAGGCCCAACTAGGAGGGAGACTATCAAGTCCTACTGTTGTCATGCCATGGATTCATCCTATGGTTGAGGTTTGAACAGGGAACTCCTAGATGTTGTCATGCATAGGTTTCAACCTAAAAGTCTATCATCAAATCCTCATCAGAGGAAATGAGAGTCCTAAGGGATCATGTCAATGATACACCAAAACAGACAAAGCATCAGCTTTAACAGTAAAATGCATGCAATGCAAGTGAGGGAGGAAATGTGTGTGGGGCTTCAGCCTCCACAAGCTCGTCTCAACCTCAAGCCAGTCATGAAATAACAGTAATCAAAATAAACAACATGCCACCAAGCAAGAACAGTAAACTGTAATCATACAGACAAGAGAAATGAAATGCTATCAAGCAAAATAAACACATGGGCAAGGGAGCTGGGCTCTACCGAATACCCGCAAGCAAAGCCAGGCAGTAACAATACAATCAGATGCACTCATGCTCTTAGACTGAACTTATTCTAAGTGTGCTTAGGCTAATGCAGCAGACAAATCAGACAAAACACACAATACATCAAAGAAAACAGAAGAAAGCCTCAGCTCCTCCAGCAGCAACCCAGTCTTCAGACTTCAGAGATCACTTGCTTTCCAGGTATCAAACCTACAGCATGAGTATCAACTCATCTTCTCCCTTGAGCTTCAGCTCCTTTGACCAGCTCCACCTTCAGGCTTTACTATCTCCAGGGATCTTCAGGCATCAACAAAGTCTTCAGACTTCAACAATCTTCAAGGAATCATCCTCTTCAAAGCTTCAGCTTCTATCTTCAATGGCTCAAATGCTCCAGCAGACAAGATTCAGTCAATAAGATGAGGTGAGGATGTTGCAGTGCTCACTGACTTCCAAAGGATGCCATTGAGAACTTAACATCAAAGGAGAGGCTCTCTCAAAGTTCTACCTCATGGGGCAAGGTCACTAATCCCTCCAAAGGAGAGAGGTGAATACCCTTAAGGGACTCTATGTCACAGAGAAGAAAGGAGGTGAACAAGACACTCCTTGTTTATTGAACAAAGTATTCTATCTAGGGCTCTGCCTATGCACCTATCAACCTATAAACAAAACAAACAAAAGCTATGCTAAACTCCTCTGCAAGGTCTTCAAAGCTTCCATGATGATCCACAAGGTCTTCAACTCAATCTTCAAAGCTCACACACTCAAAAGAGAAGGAAAGAAAACACAACAATACAACTTATGCCTTTAAGCAACACACATACTATCCATACATTCAAAAATCAATGAAAAATACTAAAATACCATGCAATATTCTAGTAAAATTCTAGGGGATTCTATACATACTTACCCTTAACCCATATATTCCCCATACACTAATTTGGCCTATAAACCCCAAAACAAATTTGCTCAAGTCTACCTATACAACTTAAAACCCTAATTAGAGAACCTAAATGTCTAACAATCAAACTACATCAAATTTTAATCCACAAATCAAGATATAAATCCTACATGAAACTAGGGTTCAATATCTAACTATGCCAAAAAGAATGGCTCAAAAATCCTAAGGGAAGGTCCTAAAACAATTCTTGCAAAATAAGGTACCAACCAAAAGAAAATAATTGTCCTATTTAAAAGAAAACACCACCATAAATTCTACATTAAAAATAAAATTTCATTTTTATTTTTATATTTTTCTACATATTATTATCTAAACATAGAAAAAAGAATGAGTAAAAAAACATTATTTACCAATTACTTATGAATTTTCAAAGTTCATTAAAAATATAAAACAAAATAAAAATATAAAATGAGGAAAATGAGGGAGGGGGTGTGGATAGAACAGGCGCGCAGTTCATTCCATTTGGGCCAGATCACGGGGGGGGGGGGGGGGGGGGGGGGGTGTGTGTGAATAGAAGAGATGGGCCCAAAGATTTTCATTAAACCAAATGCAGCGTTTGGCTGGTTCTCACTTCCCTCCATTCTGCGAATTTGAATCACAACCGTGCGATTAACATCCCAGTCAAACTCCTTGACCTGATCCAACGACGGACAACTATCTTCTTCCTTAAGACAAAGCTAGGGTTTCAAATCTCCATGGAAGCCATGCATGCACCTACTTCAAGCTCTCTGTTCTCTCTCCACAAGCCATCATTCAACACGATGTCAACACCAAAATTACTCAGAATTCCTCCCTCTACAAGACTGTAGTCATAGTATGCTCTGAAACCCAATGCAGCCCTCAACCCGATCGTGACAAGTTCTTGATTCACTTGAAATACACTGCAACTCATCATCATAATTCTTGCTCCAATCTATACTGATCTAACCTACACGCTATGGTGATCATTCTAAACCACAAAGCTAAGCTCATCATGCACTAACCTATGAGTTTCAAGTCCAAACAGTTTTAACACCCTGCTATGTATCATCACCAATTGGCACGAAACTAACCAGAAATGCTCCTCTATCATCCTACATCATGCCTAAACTAACAACCTAATGTAAAACTACCTAAATCAAGCTAAAGAAAGTAAATTGCACCTAAAGCAAAATCTTGGAGATGATGATGAAGCTCGTGGATCTAATGCTTTGAATGCTTGGATCTTGATCCACTATTGTTATACTCACTTCTGTTTGCAAAACTTTGATGATTCTTGCCTTGAATCTTGAGATCCACTTGAAGTTGCAGCTTGTGTCTTGATGAAGAAAGTGCACGAAACAGAACCAATTGCAATCCAAACTTGGCTGAATTCTACTCCATGATGATGGTTGAATATGGTGAAATCAGTATTGGTGATGATTGATGAAGGTTTTGTGGAATTGGGATCAAAATGCAATGGGAGAGAATGAGAGAATTTGGGAAGTGCTTGCCAAAAAATGAGAATCCAACCCTTGCTCAATGTTCATTTCATGATTATATAGCACTCAATGGAAGTTTCCAGCACCATCTTACACTTTCCCTTGCATTCCAAGCTTGATCCAACTTGGTTATGTTTCTTTAATCATAAGTAACCTTAAGTAACTTTTATTTTTTTCACTAAACTCAAAAATGTGCTTGAACCATTGTCTTTAAAATGGTTTTTCCAATCAAAATGATATATTGGATGACCCCATTTGGATTCCTAGATCTTCCAAACCAATTTCCAATTCCAACTTTTTAAACTTATATGCCATTTTTAGTTCATTTTTGACCAATCATGCAACTTCATGCTATGAGCTTTTCCAACAATTCATGACCTTCTTTCTAGACTTAAAATCACATTTTTAACAACTTTCATGTTTTGAGTTTTTCCATTTGAGGCTTGGAAATAGGAGTTTTAGGCATTGGCTAAAATGACCTATAACTGACAAAAGACCAAAATACCCCTGTCTTGTTCAAACCATAAGTTGAGTTCCACAAATCCTATCAAGGACTTCTACCACTAAAATTAAAGCTAAGAAGATTCCCTCCAACATTCATATTGACCAAGAGATCATAGGAATCATCCTACTAGGGCAAAAGTTGTCTGCAAGTTGGGTGACTTTCAAGGACCCAGATTCACACACCTCAGCTGACCTGTAATTTGTCAAAACCATAACTTGAGCTCTGCAACTCCTATCAAGGACTTCCACCACTCAAATTAAAGCTAAGAACAAGCTCCACAACATTCATGTTGTGGGGAAAATGAGATATCAATCACATCTTGAGCTAAAACTTCCTGGAAGATAGGGATCAAACTAGGGTTTTTTCACTGACAATCCTTGGAGACCCTAACTTGAAACTTCTCAAACTCCTCAATCATGATGAGTTGGTCTAGGAATCATCTTTATAACATCTTTATGCATCATTCCATGATCTCATAGCCCTTGGATTAGGTCTCAACCTTCTCCAAATCTTCAGTGATCCTAGGGTTGACCCAGTCAAAACCCTAATTCTACCAATCATGGTTGAATCTTCTGAATTCTTGCCTAATGACCTCTCTGGGCTTCATGATGGCTATCAAGACATCTCATAGGCTTTCTAAAAACATCAAGTTCATTCTCAAAGTCTCAGAATCATCTGAGGGGTACCCACAACTCTCAAGCTATGAAGCACACAAACCTGGTTTCAACCAATTCCTCTGAGGATCTCTTGAACTGTCTGGTGAATGTATCAACTTTCAAACACTCAGTGAATAAATAATTGTTGGTCAAATTTTGGGGTGCAACACATGGAATGAGACTTGACCAAAGTTGGTGAAAAATGACCTAAAAAAGGCATATAAGTTGAAAAAGTTGAAATAAAAAATTGGTTTGAGAGATCTACAAATCCAATATGGGTCATCCAATATACCAAATTGATTCCCAACATCATTTTAAAGACATTGGTTCAGCCACATTTTTGAGTTTAGGCCTAAAAATTGGACTTCCTTTGTAAATTTGTTTCTTGCATCATAAGGCAACATGGTAAAACTTAACACAAGGCAAGGAAAAGCTTGGTTTTGCATACATACACTCCTAATATCTCATGAAAGGAGATTTTAACACAAGTGTACAAAGGGGCAAGCATGAGATAAGAGAATTCAACATATCATCAAATGAGAACTTCCTTGAAATTTCCACAAGTTTCTAGATCCCTCTAGGACCAATCTAGAAGCTTCTCATTCTGTTAATCATCATCTATATAAGGAAATGAAGCCATTTGTGCATTGGTTGGTGATTCTTTGAGCTTGCAAACCCTACCTTGATTCCTTCACTCCCATTTGCATTTTCTTTTCAAACTCCATTGAAGCTTCATCAATCATCTTAATTTCTGTTATCATCATCATCCACCATCATCATCCACCATCATCATAGAGTAATTGGCAAAGAAAATTGAGAGGAACTCGTGGCTGGTTTGTGTGATCCAAGTTTTCACTCCAACTTGCATGAAGAAGGAGATAAGGTGATTCAAGAAGATTGAGCAACAACTATTGCAAACAGAAGCCTCAACATCCATAGAAGATCAGTTAGAGCAAGTGGCAAGAGCTGGAAGGAGATACAACCACCATTACCATCATCATTTGGTAAGCTTGCATGATCATTCGAATCCCAATATTTATGTATAATTAGGGTTTGTTGTTAGGCTAAACTTGATAGAGACCAATTAGGGATGCTTTGTAAGTAGTTTGAAGACCTTTCATGGAGGTTCAGAATATGTGCACAATTCTTCCAAGATCAAGATCATGTTGATTAGTGAGTTTAAATGCATGTGAACTAGTTTAGAGAACTCAGTGTAGCCTAATGAACAAGAAGACATCATTAGAAGTTCGAATTGTTAAGGTTGCAGATGGTGTAAACATGTTGTACCCAAGCTTTGTTGCTTTCGGTTTGAAGGTTAGAGGAGGTTTCAGTGGACACTAGCACCATGGCTGCATAGAGGGCAATGAGTGGAGTAACTTTGATCTTGGACTTGTGTGATTTCATGGTGAAATGAAAGAGAACGAGGGCGTGGAAATTCTGTGCGTGAGAGTGGTTTTCATGAAACCCTAATGGTTGGAGGAAGACGATGGCCAATAGCCCTTGGATCTGATGAGAAATCTTGACTTGACCAAGGATCCAACGCTCCACATTCAATATGAGTTTTGGAGGCAATTTCAAAAGGATGAAACGATGCGTTTCATTAACGTGTACTATTGGGCCTTTTCTGTTATCTGCACCTCCACTCTTGCTGGGCCCAACGTGCATCAACTGTGTTTCTTACTTTTCATACCCCCCCTTCCTTTTATTTCATTTTTTTAATTTTTTTAATTTCTTTTCATTTTCATGCATTTTCAAAAAATCATATCAAATTGAAAAAACATTATTTTCTGATAATTCTTTTTGCATTAATTTCTTCAAAATGTCTAGAAAATTATAAAAAATAAAAATTTTATTTTATTTTTTATTTGATATTTTTCCCATATTTTCCAAATAAATGCCTATTTTAGGTGTTTCATTTCATACATGATTTTGTTAATTTTTGTTCTAATAGTTGCTTTAATATTTTTTGTCCATTCTTTTTAGGTTGATTAATAGACATTGTTAGCTTGTACATACAATTTAGTTCTCATTTTTAGGACTTAATTTTAGGTGTTTAGTTTAGGTGTGAATAACATGAATAAAATTAGGGTTTTAAATCAACTTAGGTGAGATAGTTTAATTCTTTTAGGAAATTGTCATCTGATTTTTGGGGTATGGACTATAAGGGGTTATGGGTATAGGATAGATCCCCTTAGAAATCACTAGGATTCCCCTACTGCTATTAGTATATACTGCTATATTTGATTAATTGGTGTGGTGTGCCCTCTGGGGATTATTGTTTGTCTGTGTGGGTAAGGGGATTGTCTGGGGATTGGGGGAGCTGAAGACTTGTGATTTTGAAGCCATTGGAGATCCAGAGCTTGAAGACCAACTTCCAGAGTTGATGAGGAGATTCCTGCTAGCAGCTGTTGAGGAGATTAGGGTTTAGGAGCTAGGCAGAGCTCTAGATTAGAAAGCTTGATTCTCAAACATGGAAGGTTTTGACTGCGTCCATTCCTCTCTGTGATACAGAGTCTCTCTAAGACACTCACCCCCTTCCTTTGGAAGGCTTGGTGCTACTGTCTAAGGGATAGAACTCTTGAGAGAAAATGTCTTATGTGTTAGTAGCAGTTGGTTTGCCACCCTTGGTAGTCAACTAATTGCTTAACACCCAATTCACTCTTGTGGTTGATCCCTCAGCTTGGAGGATGAGATTTGAAGAAAAGCCATTGTGGACTGAAGATTGATGACAAAAAACCCTGCTTGAAGGCTGTGGAGATGGAGATTGATGCTTGCTGAAGCTTGAAGTCAGATGTTGTTGCAGAGCTGCTGTAGCTGTTTATTTTTTTCTGCTGCATTTCATTTCTGATGTATTGATTGGTTTTCTGGACTGTATTGTTTGTTGTTTACCCTGTTGGGTTGAAAGTGAAGTCTGTTCACTTTTGCCTATTGTTTTCTAGGTTCGAGGTTGAGTGGGACTCCCTTGCCTCGCTTGTATTGCTGCATTCATGCATTTTACCACTTTACTGTATATATCTGATATTGTTTCTGTTTCCGTCTATTTCCTTAGGATCTCTGTTTCTCTCTGTGCAAGAGAGGAGCATGATAGACACTAGGTCTTAATCCATGCATGATAACATTAGGATAGCTTGATTCCCTTCACAACCGTAGGTTAGAGTTCTGTCTCTTCTCTCTCAAAACAAACAGAAAAACACAATAAAATTTCAAACACAATAAAAGACACTTCTTCCGTAAAAGAATGTGAACTCATCAAAACGTCATTTTTGTCCGCTGGGACTGTTAATCAGAAAAACCCTTTTTTAGAAGGAATAAAATCAATCAAGACAAGCTGGTGTCTTCCGTGGCCCGAACTACGTTTGCTCTGATCTTCCATGCTGTGTGGAAGTACGTAGGCATAGGATGCGATATCCTAGCGAGCAACATTCCCCTCCTTTCCAGTAGGTAGGCGAACTACGTTGACTCTGATTTCTCGTTCCAGACGGGAATACGTAGGCATAAAGTGCGATACTTTGCCGAGTCATTTCATTTTCTTTTAACCCTTGACCTGTAGAGTAGATAGAATAACAATCCATATCCGAAAACAAGCGTGGATCCCGTCGAGTACGACGGACGTGAGGGGTGCTAATACCTTCCCCTCGCGTAACCGACTCCCGAATCCAGGTTTTGGTTACGACGACCATACCTTTTCCCGTGTCGTGCGAGGTTTACTCTGAGCGTTTCCTTTCCCTCCCGTGGGATAAATAACGCACGGTGGCGACTCTTCTGTTCAGCCGGCGCCGATTTTCGCAGTAGCGACAGCTGGCGACTCTGCTGGGGATCCAACGTCCCCTAGCTGCTAAGGACTGCGATGGTCCTTATGCATTTGGGATCCAACGTCCCTTAAGAGAGTCAATCCTAACGCTTGTTTTCCCGTCGAGGATTTTGTATGGATTTATATTTCTGACCTTTATTTTCAGCATTATATATATTGATTATTATTGTTGTATTGGGGTGTGACGGGTGTTCTGATATTGAGTGAGAAGCCGGACCTGGGCTTGAGTGCACCTAGAATTAGAGTAGAGATTAGTTGGCGCCCGCTTGCTTTGCTTGCCTTGGTGTCCCGCGAAATCTACACTCAGACGAGGTTCCTCTGGTTGGCCTCCTGCCCCTTCCTTTGGTTGGCGTGGGTTGCTAGTTAGTTGAATTGTCGACTCTGGGGACCGATCATTTGGAAGTTGGCTAAGTGAGGCCTCTTCAGGATTTGATGATGCCACTCCTTCTGGGAATCGTATCATCAACCCTGAAAGTCTGTGACGCCGACGATCGCATAGGATGCCATACCTTTGTCAGTTACTAGGACATCCACCTGTGAGAGGGTTTGGGGATATGCAGGTAACTAGACCTCCAGATACCGGTTATTTCTTGATCATAGTTCCTGGGTATTTATGGAGAGTTATGAGGTCTGTCAGGGACCACTTGGAGATGTGTTATGAGGTCTGTCAGAGACCAGTTGGATAGTCCTGAGGTCTGCCAGAGACCAGTTGGAGTTATGGTTTGAGGTCTGTCAGAGACCATTGTTGGAGCTTGGTTTTAGGTCTATTTGAGACCAGGGTTTGAGGACTTCTAGAGAATCTATCTGAGACTTCTCGATATGGTTCAGGCTATTCAGCTACGGCAGTTGGTCCCCGTTGCATGTTACTTGCATTGCATTTGTTTGCATACTCATCATCATTGCATCCCACTAACGTGTGTCTGTGCTGCAGGTGCATTTGCATTTCCCTAGTTCTAGTGTCCGGATTTCTGAGTGATTGGTCATGGCCAGCTTAAGAAGGACAGTTGCTTACAAATTGCCTACTCCTGATGTTGTTCCCCTGCTCGGGTTGATCTCTCTGGCTGATGAGGATGTTCGTAGGAGCTTCAGAATGAGCTATGGAAGACTATTGAGATTGGTGCGCAAACCCACGGAGATAGAGCTAGATGGGCTGTACGCTTTGATGCAATTCTATGATCCCGCATTGAGATGTTTTACGTTTGCTGATTTCATTATGGGGCCTACCATTGAGGAGTATGTGGAGTTTACTGAGTTACCCGTGCAGAACCAGGTTCCATTCATTCATTCTGGCGTTAAGCCCAAGCCGGAGGACTTGGCAAAAGCTTTGCATGTGGATGCTTCTGAACTGTTGACTACTGTTTCCCGTGGAGTGCCAGGCTTCTCGCTCTAGTTCTTGATTGGTAAAGCCCAAGAGTACGCTAAGAACGGGTGTTGGATTGCCTTCAATGCTGTGCTGGCTCTGTGCATTTACGGCATAATATTGTTTCCCAATGTACTGGATTTTGTGGACTTCGATGCCTTCTACTTGTTTGCCGCTGGTAATCCTGTACCGACCTTGCTCGGAGATTTCTACCACTCACTGCATTACAAGAATGAGAAGGGAAGAGGAAAGAATGTTCACTTCTGTGTACCATTGCTGGATATGTGGTTTAAAAGCCACCTTCCCATGAAGGGATCTTTTGTGAGGAGTGCAACCACATCTAACTGGTCAGAGCGCCTGATGAGGCTATCTTCCGAAGATGTTGAATGGTTTGATAGAGATCTGCTGGGATCTGAGCTTATCTTCAGCTGTTCTGGGTACCCTAATGTTCCGCTGATAGGAAGAAAAGGGTGCATCAACTACAATCCATCCCTGTTAGTCCGTCAGTTCGGATATGCGCTAAAGAACCCACCCGCAGAGGAGGAAGTACAGGAATCTCTGTACTTCACCGGTGATTTGAAGGGGGAGTTATTAGCCAAGCTGCAGCACGCCTGGACGCGTATTAACCGAAGAGGGAAGCCGTTGTTAGGGAAGAATGACTGTCAGGCCTACGCACCTTACAGGGTTTGGATCCAGGAGAGGGCAAGTCAGTTGCGGATGCCGTTTCCAGACGCACCAATCCTTGTTCCCATTCCGGTAGCAGAGCCCACTACTGTTTCTAGGGAGGCCTACGAGAAAGTTGTGAAAGAAAAAGAAGCCTTGATGAAGATCAACAAAGGGTTAGAGCAGGAGCTAGCCCAGATACGCCGTGAGAAAAACAAGGCCGTATATGCTTTCCAACAGCAGATTGAGCTAATGAACAGGTTAGGGGCTGAGTTGACTGAGGAGAGGAAGAAGCGCGAACGTCTCGGGCAAGAGTTCAGAAGCTCCCATGACATGCTGGAATCCAAGAAGAAAGCGCTTGACATCGCTCACCGAGAGATCTCTTCTTGCAATAAGACCTGGAATGCCACACTCACCAACAATAAGAAGAGGGAAGATAAGTTGAAGCAGCAAATTTCCGACCTCGAAGAGCAGTTGAAGTCCAGCATCAAAAAGTGTGAAGAAGAAGTGATGACCCGGTACAGTCTCCAGAATGCACTAAACAAGGCCATCAAAGGCAGAGATGAAGCCGTGTCTCAGAAGCGTAAACTAGAAGATCGCTTCGGAGAAGGGGCATGGGAGGAAACCGCTGAAGACGTGCGGCGTGTTCTTAAGAAAAGAAACCAACTTGTTGAAGGGCTGCTTGCTCGACCAAGTCATCCGAAGACCAAGAAGTTGCTAGAAGAATACCAGACTTATGGGAGTGTTTGATCATTTCATGTAGTAACTTGTATGCTTTATTTGCATAGTGCTGACCATCACCAGGATTGTTGGTTGAGGTCATGCCTTCTCTTTGTACTCTCAGTAATATTGTATTCTTGGCTTATTGGTTTCCCAGCAATATATGAGGCTTTCTGTGATTCAACTCCGATCTTTGTAATGTCTGCACTGGCACCTTCACACTAGAATCGGGGAATGAATTTCCCTAATGCACAGACACACACATTGCATTGCATTCATATTCATATTGCATTACAGGTAATCTTTGGATGGTGTCTTATTTCTTGCCCTATACCAGGTATTTTCAGGATTGCAGATCAGCACCCGCACCGCTATTCCACTCGCACCAACTGTCGAAGAATCATGGATCAAATGCAGAACGAGATGCAAGATGTGCGCGAGAAGCTAGCTCTCTTTATGCAGACCATGGAAGCTATTGCAAAAGGTCAGGATAATTTGCAAGCCATGGTCCAACCTCTGCTGGCCCGAAATGCTGGTCACGGTAACGAGGATCATCAGTCTGTGCGAGTCGATACTGTTCATGGAGACGACACTCCCACGCCAGTGGCTCCACCTGTAGTCAACATACCTGCCGCTAATGTCAACAACGCTACCGCTGCTGGGAACGGTAACGTCGGAGTTGGGAACGAGACTGTCGTCCATAACGTTGGGCTTGGTGATGTCAACTTGGGTGATAATATGGGAGGCAACGGCTTTGGCAATGCTGGATTCGGGTTCAACGATCAGGGATTCGACAACGCTGGGAAATATGGTTTCAATGCTCAAGGCTTTGGGCAAGATGGTTATGGCGTGGCCAATCAGGGTTACGGAGGTTTCGGAAATGGAAACGGCACTGGGTTAATGACTTTTGGGCCTGCTGGAGGTGTTCAGGGATACGGCAACAGAGGCCGAGGTCCGGTGATGAATCAGATTAGAGCTGGCCGCAATAATGGATATGATGGGTATGGAGCTGGGGATGGTATGTGGCAAGAAGATCAGCAGGAGGACGCTTTCTCCGGCGGAGGTTTCGAAGGGCCGATGGATAACTCCTAGAAGATCAGAATGCTAGAAGAGCAGATGAGGGGAGTCCTGAACCAAAGTGCTGTGGGCTTGGACATGGCCATAATGGGTCTGGTACCTGGCTTGAGGGTGCCAATCAAATTCAAAGCTCCTACGTTTGATAAGTATAAAGGGGACACCTGTCCGAAAGTGCACGCACGGGCTTATTACAGAAAGATGTCTGCATACTCAACTGATGAGAGAATGCTAATGCATTTCTTTCAAGATAGTTTGTCAGGCCCTTCCCTAGAGTGGTATATGGGATTGGAGCCAACCAATATCAAGACATGGAAGCAATTAGCAGAGGCATTTGTGGCTCACTACAAGTATAACAGCGACTTGGCGCCTAATCGGGTCCAATTGACAGGGCTGTCGCAGAAGAAGGGTGAGAGCTTTAAAGAGTACGCGCAAAGGTGGCGCGATATGGCTGCCAGGGTCCGCCCTCCTTTAGAAGACAAGGAAATGAATGACATGTTCGTCGGCACATTCACAGGCTTGTTTCATGACATGCTGTTTCATACATCTCTGGCCAGTTTCTCAGACTTAATTCTGATGGGAGAAAAGATTGAACGTAACATTAAGCAAGGAAAATTCCAGGCTGAGGAATCAACTGCATCTGGCAGTAATAGGAAGGCTTTTGGTGGGCGCCGTCAGGGCGAGGCAAGCACAGTATTTGGAGGCCGAGGCCGAGGCAGGGGACGAAACCAATATCATCAGCCGCAGCAGGTGGCGAGTGTTACTATCCCGTATCAGCAACCACAACAACCGTTTCAGCAGCAGCCAATGCAGCAGCAGCAGCCTCAGCAGGGTACGCAGCAGGCTCAGCGAAGATTCCAGGGTGGTAAACCAAGAAGAGTGTTTGAGAAGCCTCCTTCAACGTATGCTGATTTGTTACAGACATTGTTGGGACTAAATTTGGTAGAGAAGAGGACTCTGGCACCGATAACGGGAACTCCTCCATATGGTTATGATGCAAGCAGGCACTGTGAGTTTCATTCTGGGGCTCCGGGCCACGATATAGAGGGTTGCCATGCTTTTAAGCACGTTGTGCAGGATCTTTTGGACAATAAGACTATCAATTTCGGAACGGCAGGTCCGAATATAGTGCAGAAACCCATGCCTAATCATGGGGCGAACGCCATTCTGACTGAGGAAGGGTTGAATCTGATTATGAATGTCGATGATTTAAAGACGCCGCTGAGCGAGATAAAGAGCAGACTATTGCGGGGGGGTGTCTATCCAGGATGTGACGAGTATTGCTTAGAATGCTAGACCCTAGCCGGGGGTGTGATGATTTGAAGAAAGGCATCCAGGCTTTAATTGATGGAGGCACATTGCAGTTTGACCGAGCAGCAACAGAAGAGCCCGCAGGGGCAGTAGCAGATGATCAGAGTGATGTGGCCACTGTAACGATTCCTCGAAAGACAATCACTATCGCAGCACCGGTCCAGCGACCGCCGATCACCATAACTAAGGCCGGACCGATCCCGTACGAGAACACGAAGGCAGTCCCATGGTCATATGGGTTGGAAGTGTATTGTGACGGGATAAAGATTGATGTTAATAAGCAGCCAGCTGAGACTGTCGATAACGTTGTTGGTTCAGGAGGTATGACAAGGAGTGGTAGGATCTTTATATCACCTGAAGTGGAGGCCGAAAGACTAGCAAAAGGAAAAGGGAAGATGGTTGAGAATGTCCCAGTGCAAGCAAGCGAAAAAGAAGTGGCATCGAAGGATGTAGAAGAGTTCATGCGCTTAATTCGAAAAAGTGATTATAAGATTGTGGAGCATCTGCAGCAGACGCCCTCCAAGATATCTATCCTATCGTTGCTCTTATGTTCTGAAGCTCACAGAAATGCTTTGTTGAAGGTCCTGGATACTTCCTTTGTACCCCAAGACGTCTCTGTAAATCAGCTGGAAGGAGTGCTGGCACATGTGAATGCAGGCCACAGCTTAGGCTTTACCGACTTCGATTTGACCCCAAAGGGGAGAGATCATAATATGGCGCTGCACATATCTTTTGAATGTAGAGGGTCAGTAATGTCGCATGTATTGGTCGACACCGGATCGTCTTTGAATGTGTTGCCCAAGAAAGCAATGATGAAGCTGGATGTCAGAGGAATCCTGTGCACGCCCAGTGACTTGGTAGTCAGAGCGTTTGATGGCACGCGAAGAACAGTCTTTGGATCGATAACATTGCCTCTGCAGGTGGGGCCGGAGGTGTTCGCCACTGAATTCTATATCATGGACATACAGCCTGCGTATAGCTGTCTGCTCGGAAGACCCTGGATTCATGGGGCTGGGGCAGTCACGTCTACCTTGCATCAGAAGTTAAAATATATGGTCGGAGACAGTGTAGTCACCGTATGCGGAGAAGAAGACATCCTGGTCAGCCATCTGTCGTCATTTAAATACGTGGAGGTCGACGGAGAGATCCACGAAACACCCTGCCAGGCATTTGAAGGGTTGCGTATCAAGGACAAAGGTCCCGGGCCGAGCAAAGTGTCGGAGATAGCCGTCTCGTCGTATAAAGAAGCTCAAGCTCTGGTGGAGGCAGGAGAAGCAAAGGGCTGGGGCAAAGTGCTGGATATCCCTGTGAAGATGGACCGGTTCGGGCTGGGATACCAACCATCGTCGTCAGCACCTGCTGTGGGAGCACCCCGTTTCAGAGGGCCAATAACCATCTCTGCCAGTGGAGTATGTCATGAAACCATCAATGTTGCCTCAGAGTCTGACGAAGGAGACAGCGACTGTGATATGGATGCCTGGATCCAGCCAAGCACGCCAGGACAGGGACTGTGCAACTGGTCTATTCAGGAGCTTGTTCCTGTGACTCTTAAACAGTAATGCTTTGCTTTATTAATTGTTGAATAATCTGATGTCTTTCCCGGGGCATCAGGATTTGCTTAGGGCTGTGTTGTTATGGACATTGCGTGTTAATCATTAAATAAATGGCGTTTTTCATGTGCAAATACTGTAATCTCTGTCTTTCTTGTTTTGTATTTTTCAATAAAATGGCAACGTGGTTATTCGCTTTATACGCATTTTGAAGCACTTAACCATTCCTTTTGCAGGATAACATTTTCAGATGACATCCTTGAACCACCTATGACTCGTCCCGACTTTGAGCACCCGGTATTTCAGGCTGAAGAAGAGGTTGTCGAAGATAGTGACGTTCCTGAAGAACTGTCTTGGTTGGTGAAGCAAGAGGAAAGAGTCATTCTGCCTCACGAAGAGGTCATCGAAATTATCAACTTGGGGTCGGAAGGGGTTGAGAAGAACATTCGTATCGGAGCCGCACTGCAGGGCGATATCAAGCGAAGACTGGTTGAAATGCTCCGAGAGTATAATGATGTATTCGCTTGGTCATATGAAGATATGCCAGGGCTCGATACAGATATGGTTGTGCACCGTCTGCCACTGAAAGAAGAATGCCCGCCGGTCAAGCAAAAGCTTCGCAGAACTAGACCAGACATGGCAATAAAGATCAAAGAGGAAGTTCAAAAACAGTGGGATGCTGGTTTTTTGGCTGTAACAAAATATCCCTCATGGGTTGCTAACATCGTACCCGTGCCAAAGAAATATGGCAAGGTGCGGATGTGCGTGGATTATAGAGATTTGAATAAAGCAAGCCCAAAAGACGATTTTCCACTTCCTCATATCGACGTGCTAGTTGATAATACTGCTCAATACTCCGTATTCTCCTTCATGGATGGCTTTTCAGGCTATAATCAGATTAAAATGGCGCCAGAGGATATGGAGAAGACTACTTTCATAACGCCTTGGGGAACATTTTGCTACAAAGTGATGCCCTTTGGCTTGAAAAACGCTGGGGCAACATATCAGCGTGCGATGACGACTCTTTTCCATGATATGATGCATAAAGAGATCGAAGTTTATGTTGACGATATGATTGCCAAATCCCAGACAGAGGAAGAGCATCTGGTGAATCTGTTGAAGTTATTTAAAAGGCTTAGGAAGTTCAGGCTGAGACTGAACCCTAACAAATGCACCTTCGGGGTGAGATCGGGTAAACTGCTGGGGTTTATCGTAAGCGAAAGAGGAATAGAGGTCGATCCTGCTAAAATAAAAGCGATTCAAGAAATGCCGACGCCTAAAACAGAGAAAGAGGTGCGCGGGTTTTTAGGGAGGTTGAACTACATCGCCCGGTTCATATCCCACCTAACTGCTACGTGCGAACCATTATTCAAGCTGTTGAAGAAAGATCAAGCTGTAACGTGGAACGAAAATTGTCAAAAGGCATTCGATAAGATAAAGCAGTATTTGCAGGAGCCTCCTATTTTGATACCCCCAGTGGCAGGGAGACCCTTGATTATGTATTTGACAGTTCTTGAGGGAAGCATGGGTTGTGTTCTCGGTCAACACGACGAGACAGGAAGAAAAGAGCATGCGATCTACTACTTGAGTAAGAAATTTACAGACTGTGAATCTCGATATTCAATGCTGGAGAAAACTTGTTGCGCGCTAGCCTGGGCCGCCAAGCGTTTGAGGCAATACATGCTGAATCATACAACCATGCTCATCTCGAAGATGGATCCTATCAAATATGTATTCGAAAAGCAGGCGTTGTCAGGGAGAATTGCCCGTTGGCAGATGGTCTTGACTGAATATGACATTCAATACGTCTCGCAAAAGGCTATAAAGGGGAGTGTGTTGTCTGAGTATCTGGCGGAGCAGCCTATCGAAGATTACCAATCGATGAGGTTTGATTTTCCTGACGAGGATATCATGTACCTAAAGATGAAAGATTGTGAAGAGCCGTTGCCAGACGAAGGGCCAGAGTTGGGTTCCAAATGGAAGATGATATTTGACGGAGCTGTGAATGCTTACGGTAGCGGAATAAGGGCAATCATCACTACGCCACACGGGTTGCACATCCCGTTTACTGCCCGATTGACCTTTGCCGTTACCAATAATGAAGCCGAATACGAAGCTTGTATAATGGGGCTTGAGGAAGCCATTGATTTGCGAATCAAACATCTGGACGTATACGGGGACTCAGCTCTGGTGGTGAATCAGATAAAAGGGGAATGGGAGACGCGTCAGCCCAACTTGGTACATTACATGAATTATGCAAGGAGATTGTTGCCTTTCTTCGACAAGGTTGAATTGCATCACGTACCGCGGGCAGAGAATCAAATGGCTGACGCCCTGGCCACTTTGTCTTCCATGTACAAAGTCAACTTCTGGAACGAGGCCCCCAGAATCATTATCTCTCGGCTTGACAGACCGGCTTACGTATTTGCTATTGATGAAGCATCCGACGACAAACCATGGTATTTTGACATCCTTAATTTCCTGAAGAATAAAGAGTATCCAGCTGGGGCATCCGGTCAAGATCAGAAGACTCTCAGGAGATTAGCGGGTAATTTCTATTTGAATCCAGATGACGTCTTATACAGAAGAAACCACGACTTGGTGCTGTTGCGTTGTGTAGACGAAAGAGAGGCAAAGCTGCTCATGGAGGAAATACACAAAGGTACCTTTGGTACGCATGCTGGCGGGCATGCTATGACGAGAAATTTGTTGCGGGCAGGTTATTTTTGGCTGACTATGGAGACCGACTGCTTCAAGTTTGCGAGGAAGTGCCACAAGTGCCAAATCTATGCTGATAAAATCCATGTGCCTCCGAGTCCTCTGAATGTAATGTCATCACCATGGCCATTCTCGATGTGGGGAATCGATATGATTGGAAAGATCGAGCCGACGGCTTCTAACGGGCATCGGTTCATCCTAGTAGCAATCGATTATTTCACCAAGTGGGTAGAAGCGGCGTCTTATGCAAATGTAACGAAGCAAGTGGTGGCCAGATTCATCAAGAGAGATATCATTTGCCGATATGGGATTCCCGAGCGGATAATCACAGACAACGGTTCAAACCTGAACAACAAAATGATGAAGGAGCTCTGTCAGAATTTCAAGATCGAACATCACAACTCCTCCCCTTACCGACCCAAGATGAACGGCGCTGTCGAAGCGGCCAATAAGAATATCAAGAAGATCGTTCAAAAAATGGTGGTGACCTATAAGGATTGGCATGAGATGCTACCTTTCGCTTTGCACGGTTATCGTACGACGGTATGCACATCAACCGGGGCAACCCCGTTCTCGTTAGTATATGGAATGGAAGCGGTACTACCGTTGGAAGTGGAGATCCCTTCTCTGAGGGTATTGCGAGACGTTCAGCTGGACGAGGCAGAATGGGTGAAAGACAGGTTGAACCAATTGAGTTTGATGGACGAGAAGAGGCTAGCTTCTCTAGCATATGGTCGTTTGTACCAGAGCCGAATGAAGAAAGCATACGATAAGAAGATACATCCGCGAAGCTTTCAGACGGGCGACCTTGTGCTGAAAAGGATTCTCCCGCCGCAAGCAGATCACAGGGGCAAGTGGACCCCCAACTATGAAGGGACCTACGTTGTCAGGAAAGTCTTTTCAGGAGGAGCTTTATTGTTGTCCACTATGGACGGTGAAGACTTTACGTCGCCTGTGAATTCGGACGCAGTTAAAAAATACTTTGCTTAAAATTGACCCGCTGGACAGAAAAAAAGAGAGTCCAGGCAAAAATGGGGCATCCTGGCGAACCAAAAACAGAATAAAAGGTTCGGGCAAAAGTTAGGGATAAAATTGAAAAAAATGTACACCCGCGAAGTTGAAAACCTACACTGGGCGGCTTCGGCAAAAAAGGGTATCCCGGTGAACTGAAAACCTGTAAAGGGCGGTTCACGCAAAAGTTAGGGATTTGAAAGGCAAATGACTGCGGTCCGAATTTGATACCACATTTGAGAATCAGTGCAGGAGAATATACCTGAGGGGTCGATTATCAGATGCAATCTCGTCATAGGTATGAATACCGGGAAAGCATTAGAGTCGGATGAGTCATAGGAGGATCAGTTCGTGGTGTTCGTCTGCATCCCGTTGCCGACATGTGTACAAATTTAATTTGTCAGTATATTTATGCTTCTTGTGCATACTTGTGTATTCGCTTTGCGTAGCTTCCTCTTTTCAGGAGTTACATCTCGTGTACAAAAACTCCGCCCATTCAGGGGCCCAATCAATAAAATGTGTTATTCAGTATTTGATGCTGGTTCTTTACTGTTTTGTACATAATAAAGCGCCTAGGTTTACTGAAACTAGCATGGGTATAACGTCACTGGCCCTTGCCAACAATTGCTAAAGCTTTGAATTAACTGAAAATAACGTCACTAACCTGAATCGATGTGGTTGCATAGGCTTGTCTTGTCTTGTTTGTGTTGTTGCAGGTTTCATAGCCGTACGAGGAAGATGATCAAAAGATTGCGGTAACGAAAGACTCGACCTCCACGCAGGTCATGCATATGCTTCCTGAAGAAGGACCAAATTCCCTAGCTAGCCGTAGCCTATCCAAAGGACATGCTCCAGCAAAGTCATCTATCCTCAGCAGAATTGACGATTCCAAGATCGTAAGGCTGTATTCAGACAGTATGGTGTCCCCCAGAAGGATTCCCTTATCTCGAACAGAGTTGGTTCAGCCGCAGAAGATTAATATTTGTGAGCTGTATCCAGGCAGTTTACCCTTCCCCGCAGGGTCATTTACTCTCTCCCGGCGGAACCAGTGGATATTCCCCAAGAGAATCATCCCATCCCCCGTGGAGTTCTCTTTTCCAGCAAGTATTTTCATTCCTCCCGGTGGAATTCGAAGAATAAGACTCTCCCCGGCAGAGTTGGTTGTGTGCCCAGGCATTTATTTTGTCAAGATACCGCGTGATATTCGTTCACTTCCCAGCAGAAGCGCACCAGGTATTCCCCAGCAGGGTGTTACTTCAGCAAGGTGTTTGGTTCGAGTTCCCAATTTCCCAGCAGAGTTGACTTCACTCTTCCAGCATTTATTTTGCTGGAACAATTCTATAGCATCTGGCTATCCCCAGCGGAGTTGGCGTTGTCTTCAGCATTTATTTTGCCGGAGCAGTTCCTGTATCCCGACAGTTATAGTCTGCATTGGCATCGGCATATAGTGTCATACTTGCATCCACCAAATGAAGTGTAGCATTTCCATGTCAAATGGAAGCAGTGCATCATTGTCAAGCGCATGCATTTTGAAACATAAACCAGGAGGGCTAACCTTTTGTTTCAAGTATTGTTTCTTTTGCAGGTAGAGAGAGCCCTCGCTCAGGTGAATCAATAGACATTCAAAGTCTCGGCATGAGACATTCAACGAAGTGTCAGCTTTGGCACTACTCCCCACAGAGTCAGCAGGATAAGTTTCTCTTTGTCCCTAAGCAGAGTTACTTATTTCCCCGCCAGGGTTCTTGTTGAAGTTTCTCTAGTCCGACCAGCGGATTGTTTCCTGCAAAGTTGTTGTTACGTCAGCATTAAAAGGTTTCATGAACCAGAATTCCAGAGACTACCGCCGGTTATCAGAGCAGGCATCCGGCAGTTTGATTTCCAGATATCCCCGGTAGAGTCAGCCTCAAAGTTGTTGTAACGTCAGTGATAAGAAGTTGGCGGGCCAATGGAAGGAGGAGTCCTAACGTGGACAGATTTATTTCCCCGGGCTAATAAGAGGTGTTAGTCCTAACGTGGACAGGGTCGATTTCTCAGAATTGATGGAACGTGGAGTCCTGACGTGGACATTTCCCAAATTGGCGATATGTGCTAGTCCTAACGCGGACCGATTTGACTTCTCCGTATTGATTGAAGGTGCAGTCCTGACGTGGACAAGATTGGTTATTCTTCGTGTTGATGTCCTGACGCGGACAATTCATTTTCAGCAAGTGTCTTCCTTCTTAATGGTGAACTGAGTGTCCTGACGCGGGCAAAGTTATAGTTTTTCTTGATGACAAGAGGCAAGAGTCCTGAGGTGGACAAATCTATCCTTCTTCGTGTTGTTGGCAGAGCATGTGTCCTGACGTGGACAAGTTATTTCCCCAGCGGGTCGAAGGTGCATGAGTCCTGACGTGGACAATTCTTCAGCAAGTCGACATGTGAGTCCTCACGTGGACAAATCGAAAGAAAAATGGTTTCCGTACGTGGAAAGACGAGTTTATTCCTTACGTGGAAAGATTGAGTCCTTACGCGGACATATTAAGATTGATTCCTTACATGGAAAGATCGGAGTCCTTACGCGGACAGATCAAAGACGAGATCCCTAACGTGGAAAAGATTGTGGTTTCCTTACGTGGAAAGGTGATGATTCCTTACGTGGAAAGATTGAGTCCTTACGCGGACATATCAAGATTGATTCCTTACGTGGAAAGATCGGAGTCCTTACGCGGACAGATCAAAGACGAGATCCCTAACGTGGAAAAGATTGTGGTTTCCTTACGTGGAAAGGTGATGATTCCTTACGTGGAAAGATTGAGTCCTTACGTGGACACATCAAGTCTGAGTCCTTACGTGGGCAGATTGAGTTTGTATCCCTTACGTGGAAGCACGGGTTATTCCTTACGTGGAAAGTTTAGTCCTGACGTGGACAGATTCGAATCGAAATGCGATTCCTTCTGTGGAAAGATAGTATTCCTTACGTGGAAAGAGGCCTGTATTCCTGACGTGGAAAGAAAGAGTGTATTCCCGACGTGGAAGGGGTCTAGTCCTGACGTGGACAAATTCAAAAGAAGGCGTATTCCTTACGTGGAAGAGTTTGACGAAGAAGAAGTTATTCCTTACGCGGAAAGAGGAGTCCTAACGTGGACGGTGTTATTCCTAACGTGGAACGGTTATTCCTTACGGGGAAGGGTGAGTCCTAACATGGACGATGTTATTCCTAACATGGACAGTGTTAGTCCTAACGCGGATGAGTTTACTCCTAACGTGGACGATTTATCTCTGATGAAAAGGCAGACGAGCCATCCCCAGCAAAGTTGTTGAAGTTTTCCGAATTGACGAAGCAGGCGTCCTGACGTGGACAATGTTCTATCGCTGCGATGATAAAATCTTTTTCAGGATGATGAGAAGAATCCCCAGCGGTCGCACGAGATCGGTGGGCTGCCGTAACAATCAGATTCAGCTGATGAATGTCGTTCCCCAAGCAGTGGCACAGTTTATTTCTGCGGTTGGCAAATTTCTGGGTTCCTAGTATTCAACCGTCTCGTACCGCGAATGTCTGAAGGCTCCGGGCTCTTCACCCAATCGGGTCCAAGTCGCTTGAATAGGGGCAGCTGTTGCACCCCAAAATTTGCCCAACCTTATTCACTTGGTTTATGTTTCAATATCATTAGCATTTGCATATAGAGTCATGTACATAGTCTACTCATCTGCATAACATAAGCATAGCAAGTCATCCAACAGGGGACCAATCATTATTCTCATCTCTAGAGGCCTATCAAGAGGTTATTATCCTGATTCAATCTCATTCAAGTCATCAGAAAGAATTTGAAAGCTGGGAAGTTAATAGATCAAACAAGTGCATCCATCTCCTATCTGAGGGTCTCTGAGGATCATCAAGGAAAGTATGAGCTGTGGGCTGAGCATGGGGAGTATCTAGACATCTTGGAGGACTTAGAATG
>CAWUDS030004521.1:0-85907 GCA_963859935.3 Lathyrus sativus
CTGACAACCCTTTGCGAATTCGACGCAATCTTTCAACATGGTTGGCCAATACATTCCTTGTCGAAATAATAGCCATTTCATTTTATGTCCTGCTTGGTGGGCACCACATGCACCACTGTGTACATTCGACAAAGCTATGTACGCTTCAGTCTCTCCAAGGCATTTTAGTAGAACTCCTTCTGCAGTCTTTTTAAACAGTTCATTTCCAAAGAGCACATAACTTAAGGCTCTGTACTTTATCTTCCTTTCGACTGTTTGATTTGGATTTTGCAAATAATCTTTAATGGGTTTTCTCCAATCTCCATCCTCTAGATTACCCACATTGAAAATCTCAAAGTTTTCTTGATCACCATATCCCAATCTTATTGTCTCCAAATCAGATGGGGACAGCTTAGTAGATAAAACTTTTCCTCTCACTTCGACAAACTTCAACAGATTTTCTTTCGACACTTTATACCCTGAAGCCAGCTGGGCTAAGTCATTTGCTTCCTGATTTTCTAATCTGGGGATGTGTCTAAAAACTACACTGTCGAATCTCTTGAGGAATCTGTTGGCTATCACAAAGTACATGATCAAATTTTCTTTGACACATTTGTACTCTTTCGTCAATTGTTTTATCACCAATTCAGAGTCACCCATTATTTCGACCTCTGTTGCCCCCAGTTCCAACAAGATTTCAAGTCCAACAATTAAGGCTTCATATTCTGCCTCATTGTTTGAACAGAATCCTTCTATTTTGTACTTGAACTTTGTTGGAACTTTATTGGGAGAAATAATTAACACCCCAACACCTGTTCCATTTTTATGACTGGAACCATCAAAATATAACCTCCAAGGCTCTTTTTCGACATAATTTGTCTCCTCTCCAAGTATGGAGTGGTCAGCTATAAAGTCAGCAACTACTTGCCCTTTAACAGCTTTTAGAGGCATATATTTTAAAGAATATTCAGTTAAGGCTAAAGCCCATTTTCCAATTCGACTATGTAAAATAGACTTAGACAACATATGCTTTATTACGTCGAAATGAGAAGATATATGTACATCAACGGGTTTTATATAATGCTTTAATTTCATACAAGAGAAATATACACATAAACATAATTTTTCTATCATGCTATACCTAGTTTCAGCATCATTCAAGACCCTGCTGAGATAGTAAATGGCTCTTTCGACGCCATGTTCATCTTCTTGACAAAGCATACTTCCTAATGTTCTGTCAGATGCTGATATGTAGAGCCTCATGCTTCTTTTTCGGCAAGGAGATATTAAGACTGGGGGATTTGCCAAATACTCCTTGATCTTGTCGAAAGCAGCTTGTTGCTCTTGCCCCCAAGTGAAACCCTCTTTCTTCAGTCGAAGCAAGGGTGAGAAGGCCTGAGTCTTTCCACTAAGGTTGGAGATAAATCTTCTGAGGAAGTTGATTTTCCCTAGTAGAGACTGCAATTCCTTCTTTGTCGATGGCGCTTTTGCTTCCATTATTGCTTTAGCTTTGTTTTCATTGATTTCAATCCCCTTTTTGTGGACCACAAAGCCTAAGAAATCCCCAGCCTGCACACCAAAAGCACATTTAAGAGGATTCATTTTCAAACCAAACTTCCTCATCCTTTCAAAGGACTGTCGGAGATGGTTAATATGGTCGAAGCCTGAAGCAGATTTAATCACAATGTCATCTATATAAATTTGCATAAACGTTTCAATGAAATCGTGAAAAATAGAATTCATAGCCCTTTGGTAAGTAGCTCCAGCATTTTTCAAACCAAAGGGCATTACCACCCATTCATATGTTCCTATTGCTCCTGGACAACGAAAGGCTGTCTTTGGAACGTCTTCTTCAGCAATAAAAATCTGGTTATAACCAGAATAGCCATCAAGCATACTTAAATACTCATGGCCTGCTGCAGAATCTACTAGCATTTCTGCTACTGGCATAGGATACTCATCCTTAGGGGTGGCTGAGTTTAGATCTCTAAAATCAATACACACCCTTAGTGTGCCATTTTTCTTAATCACAGGAACAATATTAGCAATCCATTCGACATACCTTGTTGTACGGATGAATTTGCATTTTAGAAGTCTTTCGACCTCTTCTTTGATCTTCGACAGAATTTCAGGTGCAAAGCGTCTGGGGGTCTGTTTTATTGGCTTCTTCCCTTCCAGAATTGGCAACTTCAATTCCACTAAACTTCTGTCTAAACCAGGCATTTCGTCATAATCCCATGCGAAGCAGTCTTTAAACTCATTCAGCAGCTGGATTACTTCGATTCTGAGTTGAGGATTCAACTTGGCACTGATGTAAGTGGGCCTTTTCTCTGCCCCCAGTCCTAGATTAATCTCCTCTAAGGGATCCTGTGCCACCATTTTCATATTGGTGGAGTTTGGATCCTTTTCGAACCCCAAAGGTTCGTCATCATAAATGGCATCAAGTCTTTGGTTCTGCCATTCACCATTTGAGTCTTCTTCAAAACTCTGATTTGCATGTTGCTCCTCAATATTTTCTTGAGGGTGTTGTCCTTCGACAACCTGAGTGCTGGCTTCGACAGCCATATTTCTTACTTCAGCCTCAAGGGCCGCTTTGTGTTGTTTTTCGGCTATATAAGCCGAAATCCTTTCCATTGCTGAAATTTCAGTCATTTTCACTGAATTCACTTCCCCATCCAGTTGGGTTGACGTGGGCAGTTCCCCAAGTGTAATTTGTTTCCCCAATTATTTCTTTATCCCACTGGAAACCATGTGTAGGATGGAGGTACATGGAACAGTACGCGTTGTCGGAAGCTGTCAGGTCGAAAGCCGCAGGATTGCATGGTGCTATATGGGCTAGGTTCTTGTCGAAGTTACGACTAGTGATATTGTTCACATCAGCTGTGAAGTAACTCTGATCTGCTTCAATGTTTTCGACAATCCCATCTGGCCTCCAGATTGCTATTCTTTGATGCATGGAGGATGGCACAGCCCCAATCCCATGGATCCATTCTCTTCCCAACAGCAAGTTGTAATTTGCTTTTGATGCTATCACCACAAACATTGTAGGCCTGGTGATGGATCCCACAGTCAAGTTCAATTGTATTACTCCCAGTGTTGTTCCCACTTTACCTTCATAGTTGGACAACACCATATTGTGAGGTTTAGTGTCGGAGTCATCTTTTCCAATTCTCCTTATCATGTAATGAGGAATTAAATTTACAGCTGCTCCGCCATCTATCAGAATTTTGTTGACACCTACACCTTCTACCTTTCCTTTTATGAAGAGAGGCTTTAAGTGAGCCTTCATTGCATCATCTGGCCTTTCGAAGAAGGCATTTTGCTCTTCGACACAGCCATTGTTCATTATGTAGTAGCATACAGGCTTCAAGCTTATGCTATCATCCATCATGTCATCCTCTTCGTCTTCGACTTCCATTATCCTGTCGAAGTCTCTGGGTAGTACAGAAACCACATTGCAAGTTACGTCGAAAGAAGCATCTGATTCTGAACCAAATTCATCTGTGACTTCTTCGTCCACTGGCATTCTATTGTTTGTTTTCTGCACCTCTGTGGTGTCACCAGATCTATTCTTCTGAATGATTTCTTTTTCTGCCAGGGGCATTCCCTTGTTCGAAATCTGCACACATTTGCTTAATTCAGCTTCCTTCTGCCCAACCTTTTGGTATTCTACAGTTTTCTTTTCAATTTTCTTCTGCCTTTGGAATCTTCTCCATTGGGATCTGGACATAGGATTCTTCCCTTTGTAGTTTTCAGAGACGTATTTTGGCTTTGCCTCCTTTTTAACTTCCATGGAAGGACCCCTGTTCACTTCAAAACTCTTCCATCTCTTCTGACCTTGGACATCCCTTATAGGCTGAACCCATTTGTCATCATTTGGCCTGTTGGATGGTTTGTAAGTGTTGAAACGTCTTTCTCCGACCCCTTGACTGTGATGCTCCCCTCTTCTTGGGTCGAATCTTTCGTTTCTGGTTGGTGGGACTGTTCCCCAATTTCTTTTCCTCTGGGTCTTTACTGCTGCTTCTAAGTCATCAGCTGCTTTCTTGTCGAACACAGCACTGCATCTTGGGCAAAGCATGACTTCTGCATTCTTCCTTTGACACCTCTGGATGAATTCAACCAGACTCTCGTTCTCTTCTGGGTAAACCAGCTTCTGATGCTCCTCTTGACGCTTCTTTCCCTTGTCGATGTCTGGTCCTCCCTTTTGAGTGATTTCCACCATATGAATCCCAGCACTCTGTTCAGTTGTAATTTTCAATTTGTTCATTTTTTCGACTAGCATGATTTCCTCTGGGATGTCCTCCTTTGACTGACTAACATTGCCTTTTGGGTGTAAGCCCTTATAGATGTATTTGCAGCAATGTGCAACCCTTTCGACAGGATGTTCTTCATTTTTGGTGGTATCACTGTTCATTTGTTTGACAGTGAGGGAATTGTCATCAGTCCCTGGTGTTTTAATCTCCTCTTGGTCAGGGCCTTCAGTGACCTCTGTTTGGGCAGCGAGGGTTTTGCTATCCTCCTCTTCGTCATCCCTTTTGAAAGAATCTCCCCATCCTGTGGGTTTGATTTCGTTGGCATCTGTTTCGGAGCTTGGTGGTGCTGAATATTTCACCATGAAGTCGAATTTCCCATTTGACTCTCCCAAAGTGTCCCAGATCACCCCTTGCTCAGCATCTCCTTCACGGTTTTTCTTGTCGAAGCTTCTTCCCACTTTGACTGCATTTCTTCCGTTGAAACCTTCAGTAGTTTCAGTGGCATTCTCACTGTCGAAGTCTTCAGAAACTTTGACTTCTTTTGCCTCAGCCTGGCCAGCAGAATTATCACCTTCTTCCACCACATTGACATGGGTGTCGAAACCTTCAGCAGCTTCTATCATGGTGAAGTTGGTGTCGAAACTTTCAGTAACTCCTACCATTTCAGAATTTTCTTCTGCCATGATCTCCATTTCGACTACGTTTACCATTTCTGGCTCAGCATAATTTGCCTCCACAATCTGCATGGGATTGGAGTCAATCTTCATCTGCTGCTTGCCTTTGTCTCCAAACTTCAACCTTCCACTTTGGATTGCATTTTGGACAAGATCCCTGAAAAGGTAACATTGAGAAGTTTTATGACCCAAGAAATTATGGTATTTGCAAAAACCTCTCTTTTTCTGTTGGTCTATAGGAGGCTCTTTAGTGCCTGCTGGTTTTATTAACTGACCATCTTTGACTAGTAAATCAAATATCTCATCACACTTGGTGATGTCGAATGTATAGGTTCTTTTAGGGAACCTGTCATTCTTTTCCATTTCGACTGGACTTTTTCCATTCGACGGGGCTAAAACTTTACAAGAATATGGAGGGCCTTGCTTTAATTCTGCAAGATCAATTTCTTGCTGGTCGAAAATGACTGGTTCGTTTTCGTCGTAATCATCTTGAACCATTCCTACATAGGCCACTCTTTCCTTCTTGTTTTTATTTGATCTAAATTTCTCATTTTTTAGTCTTTCTATCTGCCTTACTCTGTCTGCCAACTGTGCCATGTCTCTCAGATATTGGGTATCCAGTTTTTTCCTTATGGAATAATCAAGACCCCCTGCAGCCATTTCGACTAGTTCTTGTTCCGGCACTTGCGTAAAGCATCTGGCTTTTAATAATCTAAACCTATTCAAATAGTCATCTATGGGTTCAGAAAATTTTCTTTTGACACTTGCCAACTCTTTCAAACTTATCTTGGTTTGTCCCATATAAAATTGTTCATGGAACAATCTCTCTAATTGGGCCCAAGTAAAAATTGAAGTTGGAGGAAGTGACGTAAACCAAGTGAAAGCGTTTTTTGTCAAAGAACTTGGGAAATACTTCACCCTTAAGTTCTCGTTATTAGCAATCTCTCCCGCTTCTATCAAATAACGTGCCACGTGTTCTATGGTGGATTCACTAGTATCCCCTGAAAATTTTGTGAATTTGGGGACTTTCCACCTTGGTGGTAACTCTTGTTGTAAGATAAATTCAGACAAGGGGGAAGTATAACTAGGCCTTTGTAATCCTACGTTTACTCCGTTTTGTGCCATTATTCTCTCCACCATGGTGGCAATATTATTTTCGACAGGCATGTTATTGTAACGCATTCTCTGCTGTAACACTTCGTCAGCATTTTGGTTTCTCTGGACTATTATCCTTCTTGGTTCCTGTCGAATAGGCTCTTCTACATTAGGCTGTTCGACCATCACCTCTTGCCCCCTGGGATTTTCCTGAGGGTTCCCTAAGGGCCTTTGGTTTATAGTGAGTTCCTCTTCGACAGCCCTATTGGCAGGATTCTGGTTTAATTGCATTCTTTGTTGTGCTTGTGGGACTCCAAAAAAATCAGCAATGCGTGCCATCTGTTCTGCCAATATTTGGTTTGTTTGGGTAGTGTTTTGTATTAAGGGATTGAACACTTCTCCCATTTGTTGTGTCAAAGCCTGCACCATATCATGATTGCTTTCATCCATCTGTTGACGGATTACTTGTGCAGAATGGTTTGTCATAGCGGGCATATGAAAACCTGGTGGAATTTGATTCATTCTATTTCCATTTCCACCATATCCTGATCCCTGCAATGGTGATGACACTTGAACCATGGCATCAGAGAATAATGGTGACGAATTATGTAGGCTTGCCATCATTGAAGTTGGCATTCCGTACGGTTGTTCTCTCCCAACCAAAGGCTGAGAATAATTCAGATATGGCCTGAATGTATTTCCTCCAGGAGGAGGGGTTCCCAAGGGTCTGGCGTGTCCCATGGTGGAAGAACTAGGCGCATTCTGGGATCCTGAACCCGTTGGTATGGAATCCCCCAAAGGAGGCCTAATCTGTTCTAAAACAGGGCCAGACACTGGTATTGTTCCTGACGAAGGGATAGGATTGGAAACTGGAATGGTTTCGTCAGAAATATTTGAAGCATTTGGCAAGTTAGCCATGTTTCTTCTTCTTGTTCTCTTTGGTCTCTCTACGTCGGTTACGGCTAATTTACCGCTTCTAAGAATCATACAACGTAGCAAGGAACAATTTGTCTAGAAATTTCTATTAGATTTTATCAAATACACTGGTCCCACCAGGTGTGCCAATTTGTTCGCTGTGTTTTCTGGCGAACAACCTCTGGTTAACCAATTTCTTCAGAAAATTGGGTTACTTGCAGGACCAACCATACAAGTCCTAGGATACATGTGCATTTGGTTCTGTCGAAATACTCTTAGACTTTTGGTGACTAATTTGTGGTTTGTTTTATCAATGTTGTCAAAGTACTAAGGACTTTGATTTTGTAAGTAACGAAAGTTTTAACTTAAAGGTGAAATAAGGTTAAAAGTTTAAACAAGAACAAAGAAATGTCGAAAGGCTAAAACTTGCAGAAAAGTAAATGAAATGTAAAATGACATGAACTTGAAGAATAAACAAGTAATTTAAAATGACTTTGAAATATAACTGGTGTTTAAACGTACATTGTTCCAAATACTAGACTCATTTTCTCTCACACTGGGTACTTAGAGTTTTTACAGGAATTTTGTACAAATTTTCACACACACATTCTAACCACAAACTATCCTATTTATACACAAACAGAATAACTGCTTAGAACGGAAAAACTATAACTAAACGACAAGTGTCAGCCTGCATGTAAATTTCTTCTCTGAAACCTCCATGTGTCCAACTGCCAAAGGTTACAACCTTTTGAAATTTGAATCTCTTCCTTGGTGACGAAACCCTGTAACTCTTCAAAACTGTCGAAACCCTTTTAAAAAAAACTCTTCAGCACTTGCCAACCTTATCTTTTATTAACAAACTTCTTCTGTCGAAGCCCTTAGTCACAAACTCTCCAAACTATTCTGCCAGAACATTATATCTATTTCTGGTCGAAACAATGAAACTTTAAAACCTTGTCAGCAATTCTTGGATTCTTCTCCTGATGCTATCCTTCGACAAAGATGACCTTAAAGCCTGAATCTTAATCTTGTCGAAATTATGGTCTTGTCGAAATTATGGGTTTACACAGTGCTATCAATATAAAGATCGGAGCTGAATCATCGAAATCCTCATATATTGCTGAGAAATTAATAAGCCCGGAATACAATGTCACTGAGAGTACAATCAAGAAGGCATGACCTCAACCAACAATCCTGGTGATGGTCAGCACTATGCAAATAAAGCATACAAGTTACTACATGAAATGATCAAATCCTCCCATAAGTCTGGTACTCTTCTAGCAACTTCTTGGTCTCCGGATGACTTGGTCGAGCAAGCAGCCCTTCAACAAGTTGGTTTCTTTTCTTGAGAACACGTCGCACGTCTTCAGCAGTTTCTTCCCATGCCCCGTCTCCGAAACGATCCTCTAGTTTACGCTTCTGGGACACAGCTTCGTCTCTGCCTTTGATGGCCTTGTTTAGCGCATTCTGGAGACTATACCGGGTCATCACTTCTTCTTCACACTTCTTGATGCTGGACTTCAACTGCTCTTCGAGGTCGGAGATTTGCTGCTTCAACTTATCTTCCCTCTTCTTATTGTTGGTGAGCGTGGTATTCCAGGTCTTATTGCAAGAAGAGATCTCTCGGCGAGCGATGTCAAGCGCTTTTTTCTTGGATTCAAGCATGTCATGGGAGCTTCTGAACTCTTGCCCCAGACGTTCGCGCTTCTTCCTCTCCTCAGTCAACTCAGCCCCTAATCTGTTCATTAGCTCAATCTGCTGTTGGAAAGCATACACGGCCTTGTTTTTCTCGTTGCGTACCTGCGCTAGCTCTTGCTCTAACACTTCGTTGATCTTCATCAAGGCTTCTTTTTCTTTCACAACTTGCTCATAGGCCTCCCTAGAAACAGTAGTTGGCTCTGCTACCGGAATAGGAACAAGGACTGGCGCATCTGGGAATGGCATCCGCAACTGACTTGTTCTTTCCTGAATCCACTCTCTGTAAGGTGTGTAGGCCTGACAGTCATTCTTTCCTAACAGCGGCTTCCCTCTTCGGTTAATACGCGTCCAGGCATGCTGCAGCTTGGCCAATAACTCCCCCTTCACATCTCCGGTGAAGTACAGAGATTCCTATACTTCTTCCTCTTTTGGCGGGTTCTTCAGCGCATATCCGAACTGACGGACGAACAGAGAAGGGTTATAGTTGATACACCCTTTCCTTCCTATCAGCGGGACATTAGGGTACCCAGAACAACTAAAGATAAGCTCAGATCCCAGCAGATCTCTATCAAACCATCCAATGTCTTCGGAAGATAGCCTCATCAGGCGTTCTGACCAGCTAGCAGTGGTTGCACTTTCCACAAAGGACCCCTTCATTGGAAGATGACTTTTGAACCACATATTCAATAAAGGAGCACAGCAGTAAACAACTTTTCCCCTTTGGTTTTCGTTCTTGTAGTGCAATGAGTGGTAGAAGTCTCTGATCAACGTTGGCACTGGATTGCCGGTAGCAAATAGATGGAAAGCGTCCAAGTCTATGAAATTGGGCAAGTTAGGGAACAGCACAATTCCATAAATGCATAGAGCCAAAATAGCATTGAAAACCACCCAGCATCCGTTCTTGGCATACTCCTGAGCTTTGCCAACCAAGAAATCAAGAGAGAAACCTGAAACCCCAAGCCAAGAAGTCAATAACAGTTCTGCAGCGTCCATATGCAAGGCTTTGGCTAAGTCCTCCAACTTGGGCTCAGCAGCAGAGTGAATAAATGGAACCTTGTTTTGCACTGGTAGCTCAGTAAACTCCACATACTCCTCAATGGTAGGCCCTAGAATGAAGTCAGCAAATGTAAAACATCTCAATGCGAGGTCATAGAACTGCATCAAGGTGTATAGCCCGTTCATCTCATCAGCAGTGAGCTTGCAGACTAATCTCAGTAATCTCCCGTGACTCATTCTGAAGCTTCTCCAAACCTCCTCATCAGCAAGAGATATCAGACCAAGCAAAGAAGTAATATCAGGTGAAGGCAGCTTATACGCAACTGTTTTCCTCAAACCAGCCATAATCAATACTCGGAAGTCTGGGCACTAGAATCGGTGGATATGCAAATGCACCTGCAGCACAAACACACGTTAATGGGATGCAATGATAATGAGTATGCAAACAATGCAATGCAAGTAACATGCAACAGGGACCAACTGCCGTAGCTGAATAGCCTGAACCATATCAAGAAGTCTCAGATAGACTCTATAGAAGTCCTCAAACCCTGGTCTCAGATAGACCTAAAACAAAGCTCCAACAATGGTCTCTGACAGTCCTACAGCATAACTCTGACCGGTCTCTGATAGACCCCAAATCATAACTCCAATAGGTCTCTGACAGACCTCCGAACCCTCCAATTGGTCTCTGACAGACCTCAGAACTCTCTAACTGGTCTCTGACAGACCTCAGAACTCTCCATAAATACCCAGGATCTCTGATCAAGGAATAACCGGTAGTCTGAAGGTCTAGTTACCTGCATAACCCCAAACCCTCTCACAGGTGGATGTCCTAGTAACTGACAAGGTACGGCATCCTATGCGGTCGTCGGCATCACAGACTTTCAGGGTTGATGATACGATTCCCAGAAGGAGTGGCATCATCAAATCCTGAAGAGGCCTCACTTAGCCGACTTCCAAATGATCGGTTCCCAGAGTCGACAATTCAGCTGACCAACAACCCCTTCGACCCAAAGGGTAGAAAAAGAAGCCAACCAGAAGAACCTCGTCCGAGTGTAGATTTCATGAGACACTAATGCAAGCAAAACCGGCACGCTCCCACTACTTTCTACTCTAATTCTAGGTGCACTCAAGCCCAGGTCCGGCTTATCTCTCAATCATAGAACCACCCATCACAACCCAATACAGCAATAATAATCAATATATATAATGCTGAAAATAAAGGTCAGAAATATAAATCCATACAAAATCCTCGACGGGAAAGCAAGCGTTAGGATTGACTCTCTTAAGGGACGTTGGATCCCAAATGCATAAGAACTATCGCAGTCCTTAGCAGCCAGGGGACGTTGGATCCCCAGCAGAGTCGCCAGCTGTCGCTACTGCGAAAATCGGCGCCGGCTGAACAGAAGAGTTGCCACCGTGCGTTATTTATCCCACGGGAGGGAAAGGAAACGCTCAGAGTAAACCTCGCACAACACGGGAAAGGTATGGTCATCGCAACCAAAACCTGGATTCGGGAGTCGGTTACGCAAGGGGAAGGTATTAGCACCCCTCACGTCCGTCGTACTCGACGGGATCCACGCTTGTTTTCGGGTATGGGTTGCTATTTCTATCTAAACTAAGGGTCAAGGGTTAAAAGAAAATAAAATGAAAATAAAATGACTCGGCAAAGTATCGCACTTTATGCCTACGTATTCCCGTCTGGAACGAGAAATCAGAGTCAACGTAGTTCGCCTACCTACGGGAAAGGAGGGGAAGGTTGCTCGCTAGGATATCGCATCCTATGCCTACGTACTTTCATACAGCATGAAAGATCAGAGCAAACGTAGTTCGGGCCAGGTACGACACAGGCTTGTCTTGATTGATTTTATTCCTTCTGAAAAAGGTTTTTCTGATTAGCAGTCCCGACGGACAAAAATGACGTCTTGATGAGTTCACATTCTTTTACGGAAGAAGTGTCTTTTATTGTGTTTGAAATCTTACTGGTGTTTTTCTGTTTGTTTTGAGGAAGAAGAGACAGAACTCTAACCTACGGTTGCGAAGGGAATCGAACTAACCTGATGTTATCATGCATGGGTTAAGACCTAGTGTCTATCATGCTCCTCTCTTGCACAGAGAGAAACAGAGATCCTAAGGGAATAGACGGAAACAGAAACAATATCAGATATATACAGTAAAGCGGTAAAATGCATGGATGCAACAATACAAGCAAGGCAAGGGAGTCCCACTCAACCTCGAACCTGGAAAACAATAGGAAAAAGTGAACAGGCTTCACTTTCAACCCAGCAGGGTAAACAGCAAACAATACAGCCAGGAAAACCAATCAATACATCAGAAATGAAATACAGCAAAAAAGTAAACAGCATCAGCAGCTCTGAATCAACATCTGACTTCAAGTCATCTCCAATCAGCTACAAGCTTCATCAAGCATCAATCTCCATCTCCACAGCCTTCAAGCAAGGTCTTGCTCATCAGTCTTCCATCTGCAATGGCTTTTCTTCAAGTCTCAATCTTCAGGAGAAACATCAGTCAACCAGATGAAGTGAATGAATGCTAGACAGTTAATTACCTACCAAGGGTGGTTCATCAACTGTTAACATTAAACAGAAAGTTTCCTCTCAAAAGTTCTATCTTCCAAATACATCCACTAATCCTTCCAAAGGAAGGAGGTGGATATTTGGAAGAGACTTTGAATCATAGAGAAAGGATGGATGCAGACAAGGCACTCCATATTTGAGAAACAAGCTTTCTAATCTAGAGCTCTGCCTAGCTCCTAAACCCTAATCTCCTCAACAGCTGCTAGCAGGAATCTCCTTACCAACTCTGGAAGTTGGTCTTCAGTCTCTGGATCTCCAATGGCTTCATCTTCACAAGTCTTTAGCTCTCCCAAATCCCCAAGCAATCCCAATGCCCAAACAAACAAGCAATAATCCCCAGAGGGCACACCACACCAGTCAATCCAATATATACAGTATATTAATAGCAGTAGGGGAATCCTGATTTTTCTAAGGGGATCTAATAACTACCCATAGCCCCTATAGTCCCATAGCTAAACTATTTAATCCCTAAGTCCTAAGGGAAATGAACTAATTCACCTAAGTTATCACTTAAAACCCTAATTTGTTCATGTTGTTCACACCTAAACTAAACACCTAAAATTAAGTCCTAAAAATGGGAACTAAATTGTATCTACAAGTTGTATATCTAAACTAAATAACCTAAAAAGAATGGGCAAAAAATATTAAAGCAACTATGAGAACAAAAAATATCAAATTCATGTATGAAATGAAACACCTAAAATATGCATTTATTTGGAAAATATGGGAAAAATATCAAATAAAAAATAAAATGCAATTTTTATTTTTTATAATTTTCTAGACTCTTTAAAGAAAATTATGCAAAAAGAATTATTGAAAAATAATGTTTTTAGGATTTATTATGATTTTTAGAAAATGCATGAAAAATGAAAAAAGAAATGAAAATGAAAATATAGAGAAATAAAAGGAGGGGGGTATGAAGAGCAAACGCGCTCAGTTGTAATCTCAGGTGGGCCACAGGACAGGGGGTGCGAATAGAACAAAACCACAGGCCCAGCGTGCTTCAGAATTCCAACAAAAAAACAAAAATTCAAAACGGTGTGGATAGCAACAATCTCAGTTCATTTACGTTGGGCTTGATTATTGGGGGTGTCAAAAGCAAATATAGTCTGAGCCCACTCTGAATGCTTTAGTGAAACGGGGCGTTTTGATGCCCAGAGTTTCCCTCCGTATTTCAACTTCAAACGTGGACCCTTGGATTGCAATCTGAGTCAAGTCAAACCCTCCATCTTAGGGCCCTCCTTCATCTTCAACCTTGGGCAAACCTAGGGTTTCAGAAAACCCTAACCATGCACGATCTTGCACACCTCTGTTCTCCCTTATACCTCCATGGATTCACACGATTCCAAGAGCAAAATTGCTCTATGAACTTCCATCTATACAGCCATGATACTAACCTCTCCTAAAACTCAAGCAATAAATCAATTCGGTAAGGATAACAGTTGTAATCCACCATGAACACCTGTGATCAACTCAACCAAAACTCACCAATTCTTGTCCTAAACTCAACCACAACTCAAGCTGATCTTAACATGCTAATCCAACAAGATTTTCATGCATTATCTTAATGGTTACAAGCTCTAACAGATTTGGTGCACTGTACTCAACCTTCATGAAACCTCTCCAAATTCATCAAAATCAATCATCTGCTTATGCTTAACCATTCTACACTACCAAATCCCTAAGATTCTAACTGAACTAAGCAATTCGAACAGAAAACAAACCTGGTGCAAAATGGTGAAACAGCTATGCAACTCCTTGAATTTGATGCTTGCAGTGATTGGAAAGTGATCAACAACCTTGATGATGAATTCTGTATGCAACAAGTATGACTCTAAGGCTTGAAATCTCTCACTTCCACAATTTGTGATTCTTGAATGATGATGATGAATGGCACGATTCCTTGTTCAATTTGCCAAATGAATGTGTGATTCCTGATCCTTGGATGATGATGATGAAGAACCAAACAAGAATGGTGAAGATTGGTGGAGATTTGAGAGAGTTTGTGGTGCTTTTGCAAATGGGAGAAAAGTGAATGAAACTTGTGATTTTTAGAAAATGTAATCACCAACCATGGCATGAACCATCTTGTATCAATATATACATGAGGTTAGAACCTCCTAGAAACTTGGAGAAGCTTCCCTTGCACAAATTCCCTTGGATTTGGTTTATGTACCTTCCATTACAAGCAACCATGAATAACTCACAAAATATGAACTATGCTCAAAATTCTACTTTAGCAAATGTCTTTAAAATAATCTTTCCATTCAAAATGACCTATAATTTTGCTTCATTTGGCCAAGATATGAAAAATCTCATTTTTAAGTCCATTTTTATTCATTAAATCCAACAATTTTGAAACCTTGTGCTATGAATCTTTCCAATCTCTCATGGTCACTTTTCTAGACTCAAAATGTCATTTGGGACAAGTTTTATGTTGTAAAGTTTTCCATTTGAAGCTTCCTTGTATGAGTTTTTGGCATAGGTTAAAATGACCTGTAATTCTCAAATGACCAAAATACCCTTTGCTTGCAAAGACCATAAGTAGAGTTCCACAAATCATATGAAGGCATACTATACCATTATAGAAATCTAAGACAATGAGGAACAACTCTTGTGTTGACCATAAATTCATTTGAAATCTCCTTGAGGGGTAAAACTAGCTTGGAAGTCAAGTCACTTTCACAGACAAAATTTCAGATACCTCAGATGACCTGTAACTTGTAAGGACCATAACTTGAGTTATATAAATCTCCTTAATGTCTTCCACCACTCAAATTAAAGGTATTTAGATCCTCTACAAGTTTCATGTTGGCCAAGGATCCATTTGAAGCTTGCATTTTGACTTATCTTGCTTGGAAATTTGACCTAAACTAGGGGATTTTACATAGAAACCCTAATTTAGAATCTCCTCTTCTCCTTGATTTCTCTTGATTTCTTCTTAGCATAACAACATATCCTTATTCTCCATGTCAAATGATGAACCCCACATCTCCTCAATAGCCCTCAATGCCTTTCCAACAATCCTTTGACCTAGGGTTGACCCAGGGTTGACCCAGATGAAACCCTAGTTGACTGTCTTCCTCCACAACTCTTATGACTACACCAATGAATTGTCTCCTTCTCCCAATGACTTTATAAGTCTCCCATGATGTCCCCATACTCTCCATGCTCAGCCCATAGCTCACAATTTCTTTGTTGATCCTCAGACACCTTCAGTTAGGAGATATACTCAATGCTTGATCTACTGACTTGATAGCTTCCCAATTCTTTCTGATGACTTGAATGAGATTGAATTTGAATAATAACCTCTTGATAGGCCTCTAGAGATGAGAATAATGATTGGTCCCCTGTTGGATGACTTGTTATGCTATGTTATGCAGATGAGTAACCTATGTACATGGCTCTATATGCAAATGCTAATGATATTGAAACATAAACCAAGTGAATAAGGTTGAGCAAATTTTAGGGTGCAACACACTGGTATAGGTATTGGTGTTGGCAATGCTGGTTTTGGTGGTGCCAATCAAGGCTATGGCAATCAGGGCTTTGGCAATGCAGGTTTTGGCAACGCAAGCAACAACGGTTTCAGGATGGGTGCCTACAACGCTGGCTTTGGTCCGGGTGCTGCTAATAACGGTTTTGGTAATGTGGGGTATGGTCCCAGGTTCAATCAAAATGGCTTTGGTCCTAATGCTACTTACGCTGGGTATGATAATGGGGATTCTCATTGGGGCTAGGATCGTTAAGAAGATTCTTTCCCTCCGTCGGGCAGGGGTCTTGAGATGCCCACAGACAATGACCGAAGGTTCAAGATGTTGGAGGAACAAGTGAGAGGTCTTGCCAATTAGAATTCCATGGGGGTTGGACATGGCTAATATGGGGTTGGTTCCTGGCTTGAGGGTGCCACTCAAGTTCAAAGCGCCTACTTTCGACAAGTATAAGGGGGATACTTGCACAAGAGTTCATGTACGGTCTTATTATCGGAGAATGTCTGCCTATTCTGATGACGAAAAAATGCTGATGCATTTTTTCCAGGATAGCTTGTCTGGACCGTCATTGGAGTGGTATATGGGGTTAGAGCCCACTCATATTGGTAGATGGAAAGAGTTGGCGGAGGCCTTTGTAAGGCATTATCAATATAACAGCGACCTTGCGCCGAACAGGGTCCAACTCCAAAATCTTTCTCAGAAGAATGGCAAGTTTTAAAGAGTACGCCCAGAGGTGGCGTGAGCTTGCAGCTAGGGTGCACCCACCCATGGTAGAGCGTGAGTTGGTGGATCTTTTTGTGGGAACTTTCTCGGGTTTGTATTATGACAGGCTTCTCAACTGTACGACGGATAGTTTCTCTTATATGATACTCTTGGGAGAACGTATAGAGAACGACGTCTAGATCGGTAAGATTCAAGCAGGAGAATCAACCTCAGCTGGAGGTGGGAAAAAGGTATTCGTAAATAAAAAGAAAGGAGACACTAATTCAGTATATAGTCCCGGAGAAGGGATAGAAGTCAGGCTGGTCGCAGGCAGCAGGTTGCCAGTGTAACAATTCCTGTACCACAACAGCAACAACAACAACAACAAGGACAACAGAATTCGGCTCCACAAAGGTTCCAAGGTTGTGATAGGGCCGTGAAAAGAGTATTTGATGCGCCTCCATTACCGTATGCTCAGCTTCTTCAAACTCTATTACAATTACAGCTTGTTGAGAAAAGGACGCTAGCTCCGCTGAAGGGCGCGCCTGCTTTTGGTTATGACGAAATCGCACATTGTGAATTTCACTCCGGGGCACCCGGTCACAGCATAGAGAATTGTCATGCATTCAAGCACAAGGTGCAGGATTTGATAGATAGTAAGGCTATAAACTTTGGTAATGAGGCACCCAATATCGAGAAAAATCCAATGCCGTCTCACGGATCTGCACAGGTGGGTGCAATCTTGGAAGATACTAGTCTGAATTTGGTTATGAATGTGGATGAATTGAAAACGCCTCTAGGTTGTGTAAAGAGCAGGTTGCTGAAAGGGGGAATCTTCCCTGGTTGTGATACAAATTATGTTGACTGTTTGGCCTGGCTTGAGGGTTGTGATAGTTTAAGAAGAGGTATTCAAGGGTTGATTGATGAAGGAATGCTGCAATTCGACTGTACTGCTGAAGAGAAGCCTGTCGAGGCAATAGCTGAAAAGCAGGGCAAAATTGCGACAATTACGATCCCATTTAAGACTGTCACGATATCGGCACCTCCCAAGAGGTCGACTATCACCATAACCAAAGCTGGACCCATTCCATATGAAAGCACTAAAGCCATCCCTTGGAATTATGGGGCGGAGGTTTACTGCAATGGAGAAAAGATTAACCTGGAGAGCCCGCCAGTTGGGTCAGTTGATAACCTTGTGGGGGCAGGGGGCATAACCCGTAGCAGAAAAATATTTGCGTCACCGGAAGTAGAAGCTGAGAGAATTTCCAAGGGGAAAGGCAAAGTCAATGAAGAAGGACCTTCTCAAGATAAGGAAAAAGAGTCTTTGACTAAATATGTGGAATAATTTATGAGATTAATCTGGAAGAGTGATTATAAAATTGTTGATCATCTGCAGCAAACGCCTTCTAAAATCTCAATTTTGTCATTGTTGCTTTATTCCGTAGCTCATCAGAACGCTTTGCTGAAAGCTCTTGACACTGCTTATGTACCCCAGGAGATATCCGTCAATCGGCTCGAACGAGTGATTGCGCACGTGAACGCAGGGCATGGTCTTGGATTTACAGATTTTGATTTAACACCCAGGGGACGCAACCACAACAGTGCGTTGCATATTTCGGTTGAGTGTAGGGGCACTGTCATGTCTCATGTCCTTGTCGACACTGGTTCGTCCTTGAATGTTTTGCCCAAGAAGGCTCTATTGAAGCTATATACCCGAGGTATAATATGCACGCCAAGCGACTTGGTGGTGAGAGCTTTTGATGGGAGTAGAAGGTCCGTGTTTGGAGAATTGACTTTGCCAATCCAGGTTGGTCCAGAGTTGTTTGATACTGTGTTTTACATCATGGACATTCAGCCAGCTTATAGCTGCTTGCTCGGACGACCTTGGATTCACTCTGTAGGGGCTGTAACGTCTACGTTGCACCAAAAGCTCAAATATATGGTCGGTGGTAGCATTGTCACCGTGTGTGGGGAGGAAGACATCCTGGTAAGTCACCTGTCGTCGTTCAAATATGTCGAAGTGGATGGTGAGATCCATGAGACATTGTGCCAAGCTTTTGAAGGGGTGCAAATTAGAGACAAGTCTCTTGTCATAAGCAATGGGCCAGAGGTGGCTATGTCTTCATACAGAGAAGCCCAAGCGTTAGTTCAGGCCAGGGAAACTAAAGGTAGGGGTCATGTTTTGGAGATTCATGTTAAGCAGGACAAGTTTGGCTTAGGGTATCGCCCGTCGTCGTCGTCTTCATCACAAAGCGCGCCAAAGTTCAAAGGGCCGATTGTGTTTACTCCAGGAGGAGTCAGTTTTGAAACGATTAATGTTGTGTTTGACAGTGAAGATGGAGATAGCGACTGTGACATGGATTCATGGATCAAGCCCAGCGAGCCAGGACAAAGCCTATGCAACTGGTCTATTCAGGACTTTATCCAAGTGACGACGAAACAGTAATGCCTTATTTTTTCGATTATTATACAATCCTATGTCCTATCCGGGGCATAGTGATTTTGTTTCAGGGCCTACTTATTTATGTGTATGCTTTGCTTTAATCATCAAATAAAGGCATTTTTGGCATGCAAATTTTGTGATCCCTGTTTTTCTGTTTTTATTTTAACAATAAAATGGCAACGTGGTTGTATGCTTCGTTTGCATATCATTTAAAGCATTTAACCATTTCTCTTGCAGGACCCATATTCCAGATGACACCGATCAAGAACTCCCTATGACTCGCTTCGACTTTGAGCACCCGATATTTCAAGCCGAGGAAGAGATTGTTGAGGACGACGACTTACCAGAAGAGCTAACTCGACTTTTGAGACAAGAAGAGAAAATCATTCTGCCTCATCAGGAGAAATTGAGGTCGATAATTTGGGTTCCGAAGAAGTTGTCAGGAATGTAAATATAGGGGCTGCGCTGCAAAGCGATATCAAGCAAAGACTGGTCGAGATGCTTCGAGAGTATAGTGACATCTTTGCTTGGTATTATGATGATATGCCTGGGTTAGACACTGATATTGTGATCCACCGCTTGCCATTGCGTGAAGAGTGTCTGCTGGTCAAGCAAAAGCTCAGAAGAACGAAACCAGATATGGTCGTAAAGATTAAAGAGGAAGTACAGAAACAGTGGGACGCTGGTTTTCTAGCTGTTACAACTTACCCTCCTTGGGTTGCCAATATAGTGCATGTACCAAAGAAAGATGGTAAGGTATGGATGTGCGTTGACTATCGGGATCTGAACAAGGCAAGCCCTAAGGATGACTTCCTGTTTCCTCATATTGACGTATTGGTCGACAATACTGCTCAATTCTCTATGTTTTCCTTCATGGACGGTTTTTCGGGCTACAATCAAATTAAGATGGCGCTGAAGGATATGGAGAAAACAACTTTCATTACCCCGTGGGGAACGTTCTGCTACAAAATGATGCCCTTTGGTTTGAAGAACGCTGGGGCAACATATCAGCGTGCTATGACAACGCTCTTTCATGACATGATGCATAAAGAGATCGAGGTATGTGTTGACGATATGATTGCCAAATCCCAGACGGAGGAAGAGCATTTGGTGAATCTTCTGAAATTGTTTGAGAGGCTTAGGAAGTTCAGACTGAGGCTGAATCCTAATAAGTGCACCTTCGGGATGAGATATGGAAAGCTGTTAGGGTTCATTGTTAGTGAAAGAGGAATTGAGGTTGATCCTGCAAAAATAAAAGCTATACATGAAATGTCAGCGCCAAAAACAGAGAAAGAGGTTCGTGGCTTTTTGGGGAGGTTGAACTACATTGCTCGGTTCATATCTCATCTCACAGCCATGTGTGAGCCAATGTTTAGATTGTTGAAAAAGGACCAGGCGATTGTCTTGGATGAAAATTGTCAAAAGGCGTTTGAGAAAATAAAAGAATACTTGCAGGAGCCTCCGGTATTGATACCCCCAGTAGCCGGAAGACCGCTAATCATGTACTTGACGGTTCTTGAGAACATCATAGGTTGTGTTCTCGGTCAACACGATGAGACTGGACGAAAAGAGCAGCCAATCGAGGATTACCAGCCAATGAAGTTTGATTTTCCTGAGGAGGATATCATGTACCTGAAGATGAAAGACTGCGAGGAGCCGTTGCATGGTGAAGGTCCTGAACAGAGTTCCCAATGGCAATTAATTTTTGACGGGGCTGTTAATTCATACGGAAGTGGAATTAGGGCAATCATTACTACTCCTCACGGGACTCACATCCCGTTCACTGCCAGATTAACATTTCCAGTTACCAATAATGAGGTTGAATATGAGGCGTGTATCATGGGTCTCGAGGAGGCTATTGATTTGAGGATTAAAAATCTTGATGTGTATGCAGACTCCGCGCTAGTCGTGAACCAGATCAAGGGAGAATGGGAAACTCGTCAGCCTAATCTGATACCGTACATGAATTATGCAAGGAGGTTGTTGCCCTTCTTTGATAGAGTTGAATTTCACCATGTGCCACGGGCAGAAAATCAGATGGATGACGCTCTTGCGATGTTGTCTTCAATGTACAAAGTTAATTTCTGGAATGATGCTCCCAAAATCGTTATCTCTCGCCTTGATAGGCCTGCTTTCATATTCTCCATTGAGGAAGCTTCCGATGGCAAACCGTGGTATTTTGATATCCAAAATTTCCTAAAGAACCAGGAGTATCCGATTGGGGCATCCAGCCGTGATAAGAAGACTCTTAGGAGATTGACTGGCAACTTCTACTTGAATCTAGATGGTGTTCTATACAGGAGAAACCACGATTTGGTGCTATTGCGATGTGTGGATGAGAAAGAAGCTAATCTGCTTATGGAAGAGGTCCACGAGGGTACCTTTGGCATGCATGTCGGCGGACATGCTATGTCTCAAAAGTTATTACGAGCAGGGTATTATTGGCTGACGATGGAAAGAGATTGTTTCAAGTTTGCAAAGAAATGCCATAAATGCCAGATTTACGCCGACAAGATTCATGTTCTGCCGAGCCCTCTGAATGTTATGGCATCCCCGTGGCCTTTCTCCATGTGGGGCATCGATATGATTGGCAAAATTCAGGCCACTGCCTCCAACGGACACCGGTTCATCTTGGTAGCTATCGACTACTTTACCAAGTGGGTCCAAGCAGCATCTTACGCCAATGTTACCAAGCAAGTAGTAGTCCGGTTTATCAAAAAGGACATCATCTGCAGATACGGAATTCCTGAGAGAATCATTACTGACAATGGTTCGAACTTGAATAATAAGATGATGAAGGAATTGTGCCAGAATTTCAAGATTGAGCACCACAACTCATCTCCATATCGGCCCAAGATGATTGGCGCTGTCGAAGCGGCTAATAAGAACGTCAAGAAGATAATTCAGAAGATGGTTGTGACATACAAAGACTGGCACGAGATGTTGCCCTTCGCATTGCACGGTTATCGTACGACGGTACGAACATCAACCGGGGCAACACCTTTCTCACTGGTGTATGGTATGGAAGATGTCCTACCATTGGAAGTTGAGATTCCTTCTTTGAGAGTTTTGCTCGATGTTGAACTCGATGAGGCAGAGTGGATAAGGAATAGACTGAATCATCTCAGTTTGATGGATGAGAAGAGACTTGCATCTATCGCATATGGTCGGTTATACCAGAGTCAGATGAAGAAAGCTTACGACAAGAAGGTGCGCCCTCGAAGCTTTCAGACGGGCGATCTTGTGCTAAAGAAGATTCTCCCACCACAGTCAGATCATATGGGAAAATGGACTCCCAACTATGAAGGTCCATATATCGTTCAAAAGGTCTTTCTGGAAGAGCCTTACTGTTGTCCACCATGGATGGCGAGGATTTTACATCCCCTGTGAACTCGAACGTAGTTAAAAAATACTTTGCTTAAAGAGACCCGCTGGACAGAAAAAAGAAAGTCCAGGCAAAAATGGGGCATCCCGGCGAACCCAGAAAAAAGAAGAAAAAGGTTCGGGCAAAAGTTAGGGACAAAATTGAAAAGATGTACACCCGCGAAGTCGAAAACCTGAAAAGGCGACTTCGGCAAAAAAGGGTATCCCGGCGAATTGAAAACCCGGAAGGGCGATTCAGGCAAAAGTTAGGGATTGAAAAAAGTAAATGACTGCGGTCCGAGTTTGATACTACATTTCTTAGTGGTTTGGGGAGTACTTGAGGGTCGATTATCCAAGTCAATTTCTTCCGAGGACAGAGTATCGGGAAAGCGTCGGAGTCAGGCAAGTCATAGGAGGATCAGCTCATGGTGGTTGTCTGTACCACGTTGCCGACATGTATGCAAATTTCTTTGTACCTCTGTACATATTTGTATTTATTTTTGTAACTTCCTCTTTTCAGGAGTTGCATCCACTATAAAAACTTTGCCTATTTACAGGCCCGTTATCAATAAACGCATATTATTCAGTACCTGATGTCTGTTTCTTGTTTTAACTTTTACTGTTTTGTTTGTGGAAAATGCCGATGTTTTTGATAAACTTGCAGGCCTCGGCCAATAATTATTAAAACTTTGAATTAACTGAACAATTGTCGCGGACGTTGACCAAGATAGTTCCTTTTGTGTAAAATTGTCTTGTTTCGTTAATAGTTTGCAGGGCCGTTACCTTCGAAGCAAACAGCCAAGGGATCGTGTTTCCCCAGCCAGAGTCCCTTAACGTAGGAGCAGGCTCTAGACGAACTTATTCCTCCCCAGCATATGGAAGTCGCATTTTTATCCCCAGGAGAATGGGATGCGAGTTAGCAGGCAGTCAGGAAGTGATGTGCATCCCTAGCAGTTGGTTATGTGCATATTTAATCCCCAGTGAAGTCCTCACAGAGTACAACCAGGTTGTCGGTGGTTTGTAAAGATTATCCCCACGCAGGATTGTCCTTTCTATTCCCCAGCAGGTTGTCTATCCTCCAATAGGTTGTTCATCCTCTGCAGAGTTCGTAACTCCGGATATTTTGAGATATCCCCACCAGGATTGTTTCTTCCCCCAGCAGAAGTTTGGCTCTGTTCCTCCGACATTTATTTTGCGGGAATGCCTCTTTGCATTTGCATCGTGCATAGCATCTACCCCAAACGCGTAGCATTTCCATTCCGTATGGAGCTTTACGCCATTTTTTCAAATATGTGCATCTTGAAACATAAGCCAGGTCGGTTACCTCTTTGTTTTCAGGTGTTTTCCCTGCAGGCAATTGGAATTCTTGTGCAGGATGGTTTTCGAATATTCAAATGTTGACATGAGATATGTGATGATAACGTTCATCCTATCATGTGTCCCTCATCAGGGTTGCTTGATTGAGTTGCTCTTCTTCCCCAGCGGAGTTTTCCTCAGATTGTTGTTACTTCAGCATTAAAAGATTTCATGGATTGGACCTTTGAAGTCATTACCTATTGTCAAGATGGATATCTGGCAGTTAACGTCCGAATTTCCCCAGTAGAGTTTTCCTCGGATGGTCGTTACGTCAGCATTAAAAGGCTTCATAATTAGAATTTGGAGTTGTTTCCCATTTTTGTTCAAGAAGGATGTCTGGCAGCTGACGTCAGAATTTCCGCACAGAGTTGCTTGTTCAAGTCTTCGGATGCCCGATTCCGCGCTTTTATTTAGTGCGATGCCCGTTTCTTCAGAAATGGAAGATCCAGGATAGTACATGGATGACGCGCTTTACGTAGTGCATGCTCGTTTCTTAGGAAATGGAAGGTCAAGGATAGTATATTGACAAACCAGGCTTTTATTTAGTGTGATGCTCGTTTCTTCGGAAATGGAAGATCCAGGATAGTACATGGATGGCGCGCTTTACGTAGTGGATGCTCGTTTCTTCAGAAATGGAAGGTAAAGGATAGTATATTGACATACCGCACTTTTATTTAGTGTGATGCTCGTTTCTTCAGAAATAGAAGATCCAGGATAGTACATGGATGACGCGCTTTGTGAGGGCAAGTTGTCTCACAATACAGGCCTCCAAGTTTTCGATGATGACAAAACACAACCCTGGACAAACTAGAAGCATCATGCAATACTTCAACATGCTATACCTCTTTTTCATTGTTAAACCATTATAACTTAATATGAGTCTTAACTGAATGTGGCAGGATGCACAAAATGGAAAAAGTTGTTATTTTTGCAGGTTTCTAAGCAATGAGTCGACCATACAGTCGGCGCATGAAGCCTGGCATTTCTCACGGCTCAGTGCATGGAAGCAATGCGTCGACCGTACAGTCGGCGCATGAGTGTTTTGATTTTCTACGGATCAGCGCATGAATACATGCGTCGACCATGCCACTCAGCGCATGAAGCTGAGTATTCCCCACGGGTCAGCGCACGCCGACCCTATGGTCGACCGTTCACGCGCTGTGCAGTTTTTCTTGCTGTGTTTTAAAATTCTGTTCAGTTGATTGTTTTGGTTATTACTATAAATAGAGTTTTGCTTATTTTTAACAACTAACAATTGAAATCTTGAGTAAATTGTCAGGGCAAGAAACGTGAAATAGGTGCAACATATTTCTTCATCTTCATCCTTCAAACAACACACAAATCCTCAAATACACACAATCATTTTTATTGTGATTGGTGTCTTGTTCAAGGGTGATAAGGTTCGAACGCGTTGATTGAAGATCCGGTTCGAGTGGAAATTGGGGCAGGTGTTTCTTGCAGAAAACCTTGAAGGTTTTACCCATCAAGACTCGAAAGTTTTGAGGGTTTTTGCTGCGGAATAGTTCGTTCAACATTCAAGAAGTGCGAAGGTAATTGATCAACGGAAGGTTCATCAGTTTAGTAGCTAGGGCGTTGAAGTGTTGAAGACTTTCCGGGTTTGATTTGTTGGTGTCTAAGATCAGCCGAGCCGAAGGTTTGAACAACGGAAGGTTATTCATTAAGGTGGCTGGAATCGGAGGTCATTCACAACAAATTGAAGGGCTTGATTCATCTTGAATCAAGGTGCAAGAAGTGGTAGCAATTATCAACATCATTGAGATTGTTTGTATCATTGTCTATCAACTCTTGTGTAATTTGTTCTTCCAACAGGTGATATATATTCAATATATCTCAATTCTAGTTTTAGAATTGAGGGCAGACGTACCCCGAAGCGAGGACGACGGGGGAACTACCTCATCAAATCGTGTGTTCTTTAGTTTCTGTCATTTTCAATTCAGCTTATAAAATAAGTGATTCTAGCTTAAGTGATTATTGTCAAACTGTGATACAAATTGAGTAAGGTGTTGAAACTTTGTTTTTAACTACTAAGTACAATAAAAACATTGTACTAGGGCATTTCAATCTCTTACTCAACATAAATATCCTTTGAGGTATTTGTGCACACAAACTGTTCGACAAAAGTCCTGAACTAAAATTGTCTCATTTTGCTTCTAGTTTTTGTGTGTCTTGTTAATCATTGGAACTAGGTAACCTTGCAAATTGAAGTAAATAATTGATAAGCATAGTTTGTGTTGTGATTCTATTTTTCCGAATTGTCATAAATCCATAGGCTTACGTATATCCGGTTTTCATATAACCGTTCGTTTTAGACTATATTTTTCCTTGGCCGCTTCCGCACTTAAAACTTTTTAAAACCAATTTTAAATTGGTAGCGCCGACTCGATTTTTAATTGTGGATCTATTCAACCCCCCCCCCCTTCTAGATCCGTGCCATAGTCTAACAAGTGGTATCAGAGCCTGGTTATTCGGTGCTTCAAATACAACGAGATAGAAAATGGCAAACGAACCTAAAGGGGCGTATAATAGGGCTCCTGTTTTCAACGGTGAAAATTATAGTTATTGGAAAGACTGTATGCATGTGCATATAAACTCCATAGACAGAAAAATATGGAACATTATCCTTAATGGTCCAATAGAAATTACTATGACCAATGCGGATAATGTAGTTGTGCCAAAGCCTGAAGCACAATGGACCGATGACGATGAGAAAAAATACAATTATGATTGGAAAGCTAAAAACATCTTAATCTCCTCATTAGGTGTAGATGAATATTATCGTGTATCCCATTGTCCTACTGCTAAGGCCATGTGGGATTCACTACAAATAGCCCATGAGGGGACAACCGATGTTAAGTTAGCTAGAATCAACACTCTAATACAAGAGTTTGATCTCTTTTTCATGGAGCAAGGGGAAACCATTGCTGACATGCAAAAGAGATTTACTCATCTCATCAATCGTTTACATTCATTAGGTAGGCCTATTTCCAATGATGTTGCTACTAATAAAGTCTTGAGATGTCTTAACAGGGAATGGCAGCCAAAAGTGACCGCCATCAAAGAGGCAAATGATCTTACCATATTAGACTTGACAACATTGTTTGGCAAATTGCAAGAGCATGAACAGGTACTCTTGAGCTTAGACCAACGCGAAAAGATGGAAAAGAAAGACAAAGCGAAGATGAGTGAAAAGAAATCGATAGCTCTCAAGACTTCCTCCTCGAAGTCTCAAGCAAAAGAGCAAAATGATTATTCCTCGAGCGACGAAGAATAAGAAGACACAAGCGAAGATATGGGGTTGTTTGTTAAACGGTATAACCGTTACGTAAGAAAGAACGACATACAACATTCCGAGAAGAACTTGGTAAACTTCCGGAAACAATCAAGACACTCCAAGGATGATGACTCGAAAGGTAAAAAGACTAGAGGGACGTGCTACAAGTGTGGAAAGCCCGGTCACTACAAACCGGACTGTCCAATGAATAAAAAGGGAAAAGACAAGGAATCATCAAAATCACACAAGAAATCATCAAAGCCGAGGAGAACGTACATAGCATAGGAAAGTGACAGCGACTCTTCCTCCTCTGATGAAAGTTCTAGTGATGAAGAAGAGTCCGTGAATCTATGCCTCTCTGCCAATCAGAAAAATAAGAAAAAACAGGTACGTAACTCTAAATATGATAAGTCATCAAATATGTCGCATTCAGAATTACTAGCCGCATTTCATGCCTTACATAATGAAGCAGTTGAAGCCTTTAAGAAACTTACTTCTAATAAGAAAATCTTTACGTATTTAGAGCATAAGGTTAAAGAGTCCGAAAAGAAATTAGAGGACCTAAAGGCTTCCATTGTGAAAGGCAATGAATCGGATTGTAAAGACGATAGAAACCCTTTCAACTTCGGGTGTGGCACTTGTCATATTTGGCAAGGTGAGGTTAGACACCTCAAGGCCAAATTAAACAAGGCACTAGAGCCTAAAATTACATTTGCTATTGATAAAAAGGATTTTAGAAAAAGTATGATTAATCCATACCAAAAATATGCATATGTAATTAGGGATCAAGCAAGTGAAAGTGTCTCTAAAGTTGATTTTGCTTGCTTATACTGTTGCAGGAAAGGCCACTCCATTGGTAAATGTCGTTTTAGAAGATTTATTGTTCCTAAAGGCATCTACCAATGGTTGCCCAAACGCAACCATTTTGTCGCTAACCTATTAGGACCCAATATGCCATTGGGTACCTCCTTGTGCTAATTATGTTTTGACAGGTGAAATGTGTCGAGACCACCGAGAGAAGATGGGTTCTCGATAGTGGGTGCACAAGACACATGTCTGGAGACATATCCCTATTCATAGACTTTGTGGCTAAGAAGAAAGGGTATGTAACTTATGGTGATAACAACCGCGGAGCAATACTAGGTAAAGGTAGTGTAGGTAATCCCGCCTCTACTATGATTTCCGATGTATTGCTTGTCAAAAACCTTAAACATAATCTGCTTAGCATTAGCCAACTGTGCGACAAAGGATACAATGTATCCTTTTCAAAAGACTGTTGCAAAATTGTGCATGAAAATGATAAGAAGAATATGTTTAATGGTTTTAGAGTAAACAATGTATATATGCTTGACTTAAATGAAGTATCATTAACAAGCGACAAATGCCTCATAACTATGAGTGAAGACTCATGGCTATGGCATAGGCGTTTAGCGCATGTTAATTTTGACTTACTCAATAAGGTAGTCTCAAAAGACCTAGTCTTAGGACTCCCCAAAATAAAGTTCACCAAGGATCACCTTTGTGATGCTTGTCAAAAAGGGAAGCAAACGAGGATCTCATTTAAATCTAAAAAGATAATTTCAACAACGAGACCTCTTGAACTTCTACACATGGACTTGTTTGGGCCGTCTAGGATCAAAAGTCTAGGAGGAAACTATTACGGGTTCGTAATAGTGGACGACTTTTCTAGGTTTTGTTGGACCATCTTCCTAGTAAGTAAAAGTGATACATTCGCCGCTTTTGAAAAGTTTGCTAAGCTTTCCCAAAACAAGTTAAATACAAACATAGTGTCCATAAGGAGCGACCATGGAGGTGAGTTTGAAAATCATTTGTTTGAAGAATATTGCGGTAACCATGGTATTGATCATAACTTCTCCGCTCCACGCACTCCTCAACAAAATGGGGTTGTGGAGCGCAAAAACCGTATTTTAGAAGAATTGGGAAGAACAATGATTAATGAGAGTGGTTTACCTAAATATTTTTGGGCCGACGCCATTAGTACGGCATGTTATGTTTTGAATAGGGTACTTATTCGCCCCATTCTAAACAAAACACCGTACGAACTCTTAAAAGGGCGAAAGCCAAATGTCTCTCACTTGCACGTGTTTGGATGTAAATGTTTTGTATTAAACAATGGTAAGGAAAACTTGGGCAAATTTGATTCCAAAGCCGATGAAGGTATCTTTGTCGGATACTCTCACTCGAGTAAAGCATATAGAATATATAATAAACGTTTACTTGCTGTAGAAGAGTCTGTGCATGTTACCTTTGATGAGTCCTACCCGAGAAATGTCGGAAAGGATAGTGTTGTTCATGGTGCAGGTACATCCACTGAAGACATACTCAAAAGTGGCGAGATAGGGATTGATCAACCTGACAAAGCTAAAGTTGAGGAGGATAAGGATGCACACCGTGATGCAACAGAGGAAGTTCATCCACTTTCAAACGACGATCTTCCTCATGAATGGAAGTCATCTAAAGACCATCCTATTGAAAACATTATTGGAGACATCACAAAGGGTGTAATAACTCGTGCTAAGCTAAGTAATTTCTGTTATTACTTCACTTTCGTGTCACAAATGGAACCTAAAAATCCTAAGGAAGCCCTACTCGATGAACATTAGTTTCTGTTAATGCAGGAGGAACTAAATCAGTTTACTAGAAATGAGGTTTGGGACCTTGTCCCTCCTCCGCGAGGTCATCGAGTAATCGGCACCCGATGGGTGTTTAGGAACAAGCTGGACGAAAACGGGGTAATAACCTGTAACAAGGCGCGTTTAGTCGCGCAGGGGTATAACCAAGAGGAGGTCATCGACTATGAGGAAACTTATGCTCCGGTTTCCCGACTCGAGGCTATACGCCTTCTTCTTGCTTTCGCATGTGCGAATGATTTTAAGTTATTCCAAATGGATGTCAAGAGTGCGTTCCTTAACGGGTACATAAATGAAGAGGTCTACGTTGCACAACCTCCGGGTTTTGAATCTCATGAGTACCCCGATCATGTTTATAAACTAAAACGGGCGTTGTATGGTCTCAAGCAAGCTCCTAGAGCTTGGTATGAACGCCTAAGTAAATTTCTACTTGATCAAGGTTACTCAAGAGGAAAGGTTGACACGACACTCTTTATTAAACGTCAAGGAAAGCACTTGATATTAGTTCAAATCTATGTTGATGATATAATCTTTGGATCTACTAACATGAATTTCGTGAGAGAGTTTTCTGTTCTTATGCAGGGTGAATTCGAGATGAGTATGATGGGTGAGCTCACATACTTTCTCGGCTTGCAAATTAAACAATTCAAGGAAGGAACTTTCGTGAGTCAAACAAAGTATTGTTTGGATCTTCTCAAGAGATTTGACATGGCAAAATCCAAGGCCATAGACACCCCCATGCCTACATGTGCAAATTTAAATAAGGATGAAAGCGGTAAGGACGTAGAGGTAAAAAGGTATCGAGGTATGATTGGATCACTTCTCTATCTCACTGCGTCGCGTCCTGATATTATGTTTAGCGTGTGTATGTGCGCAAGATACCAATCATGTCCTAAGGAATCCTACCTAAAAGCTGTTAAAAGAATACTTCGGTACCTATCCGGTACTCCAAAGTATGGTTTGTGGTATAACAAAGGTAGTGATTGCTCGTTGTTAGGTTATTCCGACTCCGACTTTGCGGGTTGCAAGTTGGATAGGAAAAGCACTAGTGGTACGTGTCACTTGTTTTCAAATTCTTTGGTTAGTTGGCATAGCAAAAAGCAAGTTTCAGTTGCTTTGTCAACCGCCGAAGCGGAATACGTTGCCGCCGGTAGTTGTTGTGCTCAAATCCTGTGGATTAAGCAACAACTATTGGACTTTAATCTCAAACTTGAACGTATCCCAATCCTATGTGACAATACCAGTGCTATTAATCTTACCAAGAATCCGATATTGCACTCTCGCACTAAACATATCGAAATTCGACACCATTTTCTTCGAGATCATATTGAGAAAGGTGACGTTGTATTTGAGCATGTTGATACTAAGAATCAACTAGCGGATATTTTTACTAAGCCGCTAGCCACTGAACCTTTCTTTCATATTCGCCGAGAACTCGGTATTCTCGACATTTCGGAGCGGGAGTCATAATTTGCTTATTTCAGCTTATTTCATTCACATCTATATTTTGTACTTCTAACAAACTTGATGTTTTTGCAAGTACAAGTATGTTGTTTATCAAGCTTATCCGGCATTGAGGTGATATTGTTCCTCTTCCTTCTCTCTACATACAAGTTTTCTTTGTGATCTCAAAGTAAAATATGTTAACTGTGGTGCATATGTGAATCATCTGTTGTGTATTTAAATGCTTGATTGAACATTTTTTTTGTGGCATTATTGTCTGCATTTATTAAGCACCATGTCATATGAAACTAGGCAAAATTCTGCATTTTCAGGTCTTGAGTCGACCATACCAGAACAGAGGTCGACGCACTCTGTTTAAATTTTAAATTTATTGAAAATTTTTACAGCATGCGTCGACGCATGCAGAGCTATTGTCGACGGCTCGCTGAAAATCTCAGTTTTATTTTTCTGTCTGTCGTTTCAACTCTCCTCATTTAAGGCAGTTACATGCATCCACTCATATTCCTAGGGAGTTGCATCTATTACCCTCCACTACTCCTTCTTGTCTCTTCCACTCTCCAACAAACCCTAAGTTTCACTTAAAAAGGGGGAAACCATTTTCTGAACCCACAACACCTCTCATTTCAGAATCCTCCCATTTCACAAAATCTCTACCCATGGCTTCCTCTTCTCATAGACCCACCAAAAAGAGGTCAAGAGGGTCAACATCTGCCTCAATACCTATTACCCCCGAATCACTTGTTCATCCATCCCTCCGTGAAAACTTCAACAAGGATATTGGTCGAAGAAAGGTTGTACGACAACATGCATTCTACGAACTTGTCGCCGAACACATGCATCTTGGAGAAATCATGACTTATCTCACATATCACGGTATTGAGAGATTTCTTGAATGCAATGCCAAGTACAGTGAAGACCTGGTACGTATATTCTATACTGGTCTCAATGATAAATTTCATGGTGAAAATTTCCACTCTGTTATCGGACCCACTCAGGTATCTCTAACTTCTGATATTTGGAACAAATATTTTGATATGACTGTGGAGGAAAATGAACCTCCTCTAGCTGAGGTAACTGATTCACACACAATTGAAGGTTATAAGTTCAAAACTGCACTGAATGGTATGCTTAAGCGACCCTATCCTGCCCACATTGTGAACAGTGCTGCTTTTCCACGATCTGTCACTTCCGGAAAACTCAAAACTTCAGCAAGAATTCTTCAGTGGATTGTGGCGCGCATTCTGCGGCCCAAACAGGGTGGATTATCAAGGGTGGAACAGGCTGAAGTTCATCTCATACATATCCTGGGTCACGGTATCAAAATCAACTAGCCATATTACATTGCAAGTCGCATGTATGAATTGCGTGACTCCAAACGAAGTACGGCACTTGCCTATGGATCTTTAATCCAAGAGGTCCTCAATTCTGCAAATGTGAACTACCCCTCCTTCGCATACACTTCTATTTCCGCTGACAAAGAATTCAGTCCAAAAGTTTTCTCAATGATGGGATACGTCTGGATTCGCAAATACCAGAAGTACAAATTCTATCGTCGCTCAAATATGCCTCAGTCCGATTCATCAAGTGAAGAGAGTGCAGATGAGTCCGAAGGTGAAGAGAATGAAGCAAGTGCAGATGGTTCAGATGAAAGTGAAGAAGAACAAGAACAAGATACACAGGCGGCTGACACAGTGCAACCAGACCAAGCGGATCATACAAAACGTCAAACATATGAGCCTCCAGACAACTATCAAGAGCCGCCACCAAATTCCAACCTCAATAATGACTGGACTCCTTACACGGGTCAACAAGAAACTGACAGTGAGGAAAATAACCAAGGCTGGGGTGAATGGCAATACACTGGGTGGACCACACTTGGGAGATTTTATCAGCCCTATCAACCTAGCTCTGAGGCACCTCCTTCTCCTTAACAGCCATCCAACAACTCCGACATTCTGGAAATGATGCAGTCCATGCAATTAGACCAACGTAACTTCATGACCACTATGCAAGAACAGCAGCAGAATTTTATGAGAAATCAGGATGAACGGATGGAACAAGTTCGCTCTGAGCTGCAAACTCAAAATGAGCGGCTCAGTGGAATCTCCACACAGCTGGATACTCGCTTTAAGATTCTCGTTCACTCCCATCAAGCTGAAGAACGGGAAATTACTGAAAGTCTCGACTTCCTGAACAACATCACTGAAGAGTTCACTGATTTGGCTCATCCTCAACGCCATCCCCATTACTATGAGAGGTGTGGCCGTGGTCGTGGACGTGGACGGGGTTATTAGCTTGTGTTCGTCTTAGTATGGTTTCATTTGTTGTTTTGATTGCATGCATCATGGTCTCTTTCGTTGTTTTTGGTCGCAAACTTTGTTATGGTGTTTTGTTTAATTTCTAAATTTTGTCAAGACTTTATGTGCTGCTATTTTATGTTCTATCTTTGTTTATTATCAATATTATGTATCAGTATTGGTGAATGTTTAATTATTATCTGTTGGATATATTGTATGGCTTTTTCTTGATTTTATGTTAGATATATTGTTAATCCGTCAAGACTTTATAGTTCTCCATTTCTTTTTGATGTTGTCAAAGGGGGAGAAAAGCATCAACCACCACAAATGCTTTGACTGAAAAAGAAAGGGGGAGAGCGTACAACTATGTTAAAGATATCGCATGTTGTGTGCAACAGGTTGTCATCATCAAAAAGGGGGAGAATGTGAGGGCAAGTTGTCTCACAATACAGGCCTCCAAGTTTTCGATGATGACAAAACACAACCCTGGACAAACTAGAAGCATCATGCAATACTTCAACATGCTATACCTCTTTTTCATTGTTAAACCATTATACCTTAATATGAGTCTTAACTGAATGTGGCAGGATGCACAATATGGAAAAAGTTGTTATTTTTGCAGGTTTCTAAGCAATGAGTCGACCATACAGTCGGCGCATGAAGCCTGGCATTTCTCACGGCTCAGCGCATGGAAGCAATGCGTCGACCGTATAGTCGGTGCATGAGTGTTTTGATTTTCTACGGATCAGCGCATGAATACATGCATCGACCATGCCACTCAGCGCATGAAGCTGAGTATTCCCCACGGGTCAGCGCACGTCGACCCTATGGTCGACCGTTCGCGCGCTGTGCAGTTTTTCTTGCTGTGTTTTAAAATTCTGTTCAGTTGATTGTTTTGGTTATTACTATAAATAGAGTTTTGCTTATTTTTAACAACTAACAATTGAAATCTTGAGTAAATTGTCAGGGCAATAAACGTGAAATAGGTGCAACATATTTCTTCATCTTCATCCTTCAAACAACACACGAATCCTCAAATACACACAATCATTTTTGCTGTGATTGGTGTCTTGTTCAAGGGTGATAAGGTTCGAACGCGTTGATTGAAGATCTGGTTCGAGTGGAAATTGGGGCAGGTGTTTCTTGTAGAAAACCTTGAAGGTTTTACCCATCAAGACTCGAAAGTTTTTAGGGTTTTTGCTGCGGAATAGTCTGTTCAACATTCAAGCAAGTGCGAAGGTAATTGATCAACGGAAGGTTCATCAGTTTAGTAGCTAGGGCGTTGAAGTGTTGAAGACTTTCCGGGTTTGATTTGTTGGTGTCTAAGATCAGCCGAGCCGAAGGTTTGAACAGCGGAAGGTTATTCATTAAGGTGGCTGGAATCGGAGGTCATTCACAACAAATTGAAGGGCTTGATTCATCTTGAATCAAGGTGCAAGAAGTGGTAGCAATTATCAACATCATTGAGATTGTTTGTATCATTGTCTATCAACTCTTGTGTAATTTGTTCTTCCAACAGGTGATATATATTCAATATATCTCAATTCTAAATTTAGAATTGAGGGCAGACGTACCCCGAAGCGAGGACGACGGGGGAACTACCTCATCAAATCGTGTGTTATTTAGTTTCTGTCATTTTCAATTCAGCTTATAAAATAAGTGATTCTAGCTTAAGTGATTATTGTCAAACTGTGATACAAATTGAGTAAGGTGTTGAAACTCTGTTTTTAACTACTAAGAACAATAAAAACATTGTACTAGGGCATTTCCAATCTCTTACTCAACATAAATATCCTTTGAGGTATTTGTGCACACAAACTGTTCGACAAAAGTCCTGAACTGAAATTGTCTTATTTTGCTTCTAGATTTTGTGTGTCTTGTTAATCATTGGAACTAGGTAACCTTGCAAATTGAAGTAAATAATTGATAAGCATAGTTTGTGTTGTGATTCTATTTTTCCGAATTGTCATAAATCCATAGGCTTACGTATATCCGGTTTTCCAATAACCATTCGTTTTAGACTATATTTTTCCTCGGCCGCTTCCGCACTTAAAACTTTTTAAAACCAATTTTAAATTGGTAGCGCCGACTCAATTTTAATTGGGGATCTATTCAACCCCCCCCCCTTCTAGATCCGTGCCATAGTCTAACACGCTTTACGTAGTGCATGCTCGTTTCTTCGGAAATGGAAGGTCAAGGATAGCTATATTGACATATCGCGCTTTTATTTAGTGCGATGCTCGTTTCTTCGGAAATGGAAGATCCAGGATAGTACTTGGATGATGCGTTTTACGTAGTGCATGCTCGTTTCTTTGGAAATGGAAGGTCAAGGATAGTATATTGACATACCGCGCTTTTATTTAGTGCGGTGCTCGTTTCTTGGGAAATGGAAGATCCAGGATAGTACATGGATGACATGGATGACGCGCTTTACGTAGTGCATGCTCGTTTCTTCAGAAATGGAAGGTCAAGGATGATATTTTAATATGGTCTTATGACGTAGTGCCCACTTATTGTAGCGCATATTTGAAGATTGATTGTTGGGACTCAATGCCTGTGGCGTCACACAAGTTGTTGATATTGAAATCAGGTTCTGTATCCGATGATTGATCAGTTTTTGCCATGACAACCAGATTCAATTCTCTGGATTTTTGTTCCCCAAGCAGTTTGTGCAGTTTATTTCTTTGGTTGGCAAATTTCCGGGTTCTTTGGTATTCAACCGTCTTTTACCTCGATTGTTCAAAAGTCGTTCGCTTTTCATCCAGTCAGGTTCAAGCCGCTTGAATAGGGACAGTTGTTGCACCCCTAAATTTGCCTAACCTTTTTCTTACTTGGTTTATGTTTCATTGCATTAGCATATCATTGGTCTAGCATTTGCATAACATAACATTACTCATTTAGCAGGGGATCAAGTGTGGTTTATATCAAGAGGAACCTATCCAGAGGTATTATTCAAGCTTGTAAGGTCACCAAAGTCATCCGGAAGAGGGTTGTGTTCTTAAGAAGCTTGGTTGCTTGTATGGGGTTCATCTCCTAACTTGGGGAGCCAATTGAAGACCATTAGTGAGTTGTGAAGTCTTGATCATGGATAGAATGTGGATAGAGCTCATGGAGTGCCTTGAGGGTCATGGGGGAGCTCAGTCAAGTCATTATGCCAAGTGTGAAGAGCCACAGTTGAAGGTGTTGCAATTAGGGTTTTTGCTGGTCAACCTTGAGTCAACTGTGCAATTGAAGGAGAATAAGACTCATCTCTAAGTCTTTGTGATCATGGAAATTTTTGTTGAGATACATGAAGTTATATTCCAAAATTAATTCAAGAAAACTTCAGAGTGTGAGGAGTTGCTAAACTAGGGTTCTCAGGGTAAAATCCCCTATTTAATGCCTGACTTCAAGACCACTTATCTCAAGATAGAAGTTTCATCTCACCTTTTTACCAACATGGATCTTGTAGATCATGTTCTTAGCTTTAATTTGAGTATTAGAAGTCCTTTATTGGATTTATAGAGCTCAAGTTATGATCCAGACAAGTTACAGGTCATCAGATGAATGTGAAATTTGTCTACAGAAGTCAACCAACTTCCAAGGAACTTTTTACCTAGAAGGATGTTTCTCCTCAACTTTTGGCAAACATTAAAGTTGTAGGTATTGGTCTTAGCTTTCCAAATTGTACTAGAAGTCTTTCATCTGATTTGTAGAACTCAAGTTATGAGGTTTACAAATCAGGGGTATTTTGGGAAAGTAAGATTATAGGTCATTTGGCATTATAGGTCATTTTCACTATCTTGCACACTTCAAATGAAGTTTTATCCAACACAAAAATTGCTCAAAATGGTATTTTAAGTTCAACCATGTATCCATGAGGCTTTGGTTTGGCTTAGGGCAAGAATTGGTTTGAAGAAAATTGACAAAGGTGGAATTTAAAGGCCTTTAAGTGAAAAAATTCAAATTTAATCATAAGAGCTCAAGGAATGGCATATGAGTACTCATTTTGATCAGAAAAATCATTTGGAACACTTTGGAATTAATGGAATTTCAATTTGAGGTTTATTTCATGGTGTTTCAACTTGTTACTTCATGGATAAGTAACACATTCAATCTTGGCCCTTGGATGGGATTAAGCTTTCAATCCTGTCCATACACTCTCAACAGTCCACAAACATTACATGAGAAGCTTCTTGGAGAAGGAATTATCTCAGAATCGTGGCTGCCATGTTCATACTTTCAAGCAAAACTTGATTTGTGGATATCTCAGTTTGGGCTTTCCATGGGCCTCTAGAACCTTCCATTCACCTTTATATAAGTTCAGAAAGATATTAGTTTCAAGGTTGGTGATCATTTGCAGTTGGAGCCAGAGATTGCAGTGAGAGTTTCAAGAGCAAAACTGAAAATCGTGTTTCCAATTCCAGAGCTTTTTAGAGCAAATCGAGGTGTCTAATAGCTTTATCATTGATCAGTGAAGAAATCTGCACAAGATTGGAGTGAGAATCACAGTGCAAGGGCCTCAATTTCAAGCTACAAACCAGGTATGCACTTTTCACGATTGCACTGATTTTAGGATGGTTTATCATGATTTGAAATGAGGTTAAGCATTAGGAAGATGACTAGATCGTTTTAGGATAGGTTTTGTGAAGTTTAATGACAATTCAAGGTGTGAACAAATTTCTGTTTGGATTCGAATCAACCTGATCCTTGAGTGTTAGCATGATTTAGATAGCTTAGGTTGATTTGTGATGGATGAGGAGAAGATCTATGGCAAGAAATGGAGAATTGGTGATGATCCATAACATGATGCATTTTTTGTTTGGTTTTGTGTTTTAAAATTCATGAGGAGTTATGTTGCGGTGAAAATTGGATATCAAGCTTTTAAATTAACTTGAATCTTATTTCTTTTACAACCGAACTTTATTTTATCCAAAGGAAAGGTCTAAAGAAAGAAAAACCTTTTTTTGAGATGTAACGACAACGCTTAGAGATTCGGGGATCGGGGGTTGGTTATACCTAGGGAAGGTGTTAGCACCCTAAGCATTTGTAGTACTCTACGGGAACCTTTTGTTTGATTGTTTGCTAAGTTTGTCAACATGTACTATGGATGCTTAGGGTGCTAACACCTTCCCTAGGCATATCCGACCCCCGATCCCCGAATGTCTAAGTGTTGTCGTTACATCGCGAAAAAGGTTTTTCTTTCTTTAGACCTTTCCTTTGGATAAAATAAAGTTCGGTTGTAAAAGAAATAAGATTCAAGTTAATTTAATAGCTTGATATCCAATTTTCACCGCAACAGAAATGGCGACTTCACTGGGGAAGGTTTTATTGCTTTGAGGGTTTAGCTATCTTGTTTGAATACTTGTTATATTTGTGAATACTTGTAAATATGTACATATGTGCCCTATTGGATCTTGGGATCTTTGAGTGGTGAGACAACACTATACCTGTGTTTGAGCGTACTTATGATAGGATGGTGGTATATTCAAGGAGACTTATAGGGAGTTGATCCCGACCATGTTGACTTGAGAAAACCTCCACTCAGTAGAGGCCCTTCTGAGAGTTAGTATTGTTGATTGAGTATTCGTGAAAACAATGCTACTTTCTACATGGGAGCCCGTGATACTGAGGACCTTTAGATTACCTTTTCCCTACTATGGCTTTATTAGGATGTAGTGCGATGACTATAAGGAAGTAATTCCAAAGTAGTTGATACGCGATACTACACTTGGATGAGACTCTCTTGAGAATATTATCGACCACCAAGTATTTGGGAAATTGATAATATCCGAAAGATGGGTCGAGGACTCTGGGAACTCTTTTAGAACCTTGTTCTGCAGTTTTTGAAAGCCTTAGTACATACCTTTGGGGTGGGTAGACCTTGGCTCCATACTCATGTTCTCCAAACCAAAACCTTTATCTGTTTACCCATGTGTATATGTGAATCTGTACTTACATGTGTTTGTGCATTCATGCATTCATGAACATCATATCATAAAAGTTTTATGGAAATCAGATCTCTTGTTTGTAAACATTAGGATCATCATGGATAGTGGAAAAAAGAAAACTATGAAGTACACATACAAAAGTCCTAACTTGGATGACATAGAAAGGTTGAGCACTTTGATAACAGACCTAGAAGGATTCAAGAGCAGGTATGGGAACTTATTGTCATTATTGAGGCTAAAAAAGAAGATGGATCTGGGACTTCTCTCTATACTTCTCCAGTTTTATGATTCACTCTATCATTGTTTCACTTTTCCTGATTATCAGCTAGTACCTACACTTGAGGAGTATTCTTGCTTGATTAGTTTTCCTATTCTTGAAGACTCTCCTTTTCCAATCATGGAGAAGGACCCTAAGGAGGAAGAAATTGCTAAAGCGACACATTTAGGATTGGTGGATATTCAGAAAAATATGGTTACTAAAGGAGGAGTATTTGGTTTGACTGCAGAGTTCTTGGTTGGGAAAGCACAATACTATGCTGATCATTTGAGTATGGATGCATTCGAGGCCATCTTTGCCTTGCTCATTTATGGGATCTTTTTGTTTCCAAGTTTTGATAATTTTGTGGATCTCAACGCCATTAAGATTTTCTTAAAGAAAAACCCTGTGCCTACTTTACTAGCTGACGCATATCATTCTGTTCACTTAAGGAATCTTCATAAAGGAGGAATGGTTACCTGTTGTGTCCCTTTACTATACAAGTGGTTTATTTCTCACTTACCTAAAGCTCATGCTTTTTGGAAGGAAGGTTGGTGGTCTCAGAAGGTTATGGCTCTTACTCACTCTGATATTGATTGGTACAGTCGTAATTATGACGGGATAAAAATCATTGACAGTTGTGGGAGTTTTGGTAATATACCTCTTCTTGGTACAAATGGAGGAATCAGTTACAACCCTGTTCTCGCTCGCCGACATCTTGGATATCCTTTGAAGGACAAACCAAATAGCGCTCATGTGGAGAATATTTTCTTTAAGGGAAGTTCAGAATTGAAAGAAGAAATTCTAAAAGCTTGGGGTCATGTACACAAGAAAGGAAAAGAAGACTTAGGGAAACCTAATTGCATCTCTCTCGAGCCTTATCTCCAATAGGTACGAAAGAGAGCTATTCAGCTGAAAATGCCTTATCTTCAGCAAAAACCCATGGTTTTAGAGGAGGAACACACAATGATCTTTATGTCTGAAGAGGAGAAGTTAAAGATTGCTTTGAGGAAATCACAACAAACTGAAGTAGCCTGTAGGTACAAATACCAAGTGGCCATGGAAGAGAATGATGAACTTCGCAGACAACTCCAGTCAAAGGATGAAGAAATGATTGCTTGTAAGAAGAGGAAGACACATGAAGGTTTATCTTCTTCCAGCTCTCAGTCAACTCCATGGAAGCTAGTCGTGGACAAACTCATTCTTGAGAAGACTCAGATGGAAGAAGAAATCAAGAAGCTTAAGGCGAAAGAGGACTTTTATTTAGAATACTGTCAGCCTTAGGACTTTTGTAAAATGTACTAGATATTTTGTAATTCAAATCTTGAAAATCAAAGAAATGCAATGATGTTTTGATCTGAGTTCCATGAAACCTTTTCATTTGCATTTTCATTAATTAATCATTCAAGAAACTAAAGATTGTTTTGCAGATACTATAGGATGGATTCTGGAAAGAAAGTAGAGGTTGTGTTCCAAAGACCAAAATTGGAGATCAAGCTATTAAATTAACTTGAATCTTATTTCTTTTACAACCGAACTTTATTTTATCCAAAGGAAAGGTCTAAAGAAAGAAAAACCTTATTCGCGATGTAACGACAACGCTTAGAGATTCGGGGATCGGGGGTTGGTTATACCTAGGGAAGATGTTAGCACCCTAAGCATCTGTAGTACTCTACAGGAACCTTTTGTTTGATTGTTTGCTAAGTTTGTGAATATGTACTATGGATTGGGATAAGGAGTTAAGGATAGGTAAAGACCTAGATGGTTTTTCTAGGTTTGCTCACAAAGACATCGCATCTTCTGCCTACGTATCCTAACTAGGATAGAATCAGAGCAATCGTAGTTCACCTCACAAGGGATGGAGAACACTTGATTATGATCAAGGTTCAAGGGGGAACAAACATGACAATGTTTGTGTGGAGTTTGACAAAAACTCCCCATTCTAAGTTGTAATATTCAAAAGGGAAAGTAAGAAATCATGACGATGACTCTTACATAGAGTTGACAAACTCTATCCTAGGGTTCTAGTTGAAGAACACTCCTAGTACAGTGGGTCTTTTAGACTTAAAGCAAAGTCTAATGGTTCCTAAGCTAAGGTCAAAGTGACTTAACAAAGTCCGGGGAATGGGTGGATGAGTTGTCCATAACACAAGGGTTATTAGAAAGATCCTTTCCTTTAGAGAGGGACAAGAGAGGCAATTTGGATGAGAGTTAACAAACTTCATCACTTGGGGAAAGAAAATTTTGAACAACAACATAATAAATATACATTCATGGTGACAACCATTAAGTGAGCATGTGAAATGATAAAAAAATGAAAATGCATTGATGACAATCAAAGCAGTTGATTAAGCAGGAAATGTGACAACAGATCAAGCTTCAGTGTACTTAGCAGATGAAATAAAATGAACATGGTAACAAGCAAGGATGAATTCCTAATATGTTAGCTAGCATTTAAGAACATGAATGCAAACAAGTATAACAAATAATCACAAGTATATCAAAGAAAAATTCATCTGCATATGCGAAAACGCCCTCAGGGGTCGAACCCAGGTATGCATAGTAAGAGGCGCTTAAGTGACAAGGTGACTACCACTGGGGTGGCTATACATCCGTTTGTAAATGCCACCCCATAAATATATATTGTATATCTATGTGGATTTCTGGGCAAAACGAGAACACTCAAACATGGCTTACATTTTGTGTCATAACTTTCTCAATTCTTTATGAAATCAGACAAACTCTTAGTGCAAATTGAAGGATTTTTCATGAGGAACAAGATGGTGTCACTAGTTTTTCAAAATCAAGCTTTAATTTTCAAACCCGATAGCACATGCATTTGGAGTGTGTGATGTGCATTTTGAAGTGGAGATCCAATTCCAGTCATTTTAAAATCAAGACAATCATACAAACACACTACATATATGCTAATGAGTGAGTTTAGGCAAAGAATTAAGTTCAAAACAGGCTGTAGTGAAAAGTAGTGATCAAGATGCCAAATGTGCTTGTGAAGTGCATGAGGAAGTTCATTTCAGGTTCCAAGCATATTCAAACCATTTCAAACATACATACACCTTATATATAAGATATTGAGTGAGATCAAACAAATAATGAGGTTAGAAACAGACTGCAATAGAAAGTGATCATCAAGTTGCAATTATGGCATGTTATGAGGCAATGGAATATCAGTTCAGGTTTTAGGTACAAATTGCTCATGTAGATCATGCACACACACTATATATATGCTATTGAATGATTTTAAGTCCATGACATGATTCAAACCAGGTTGAAATGCAAAGTAAGATTCAATATTCAAAGTGACCTTGTATGATACAGTTTGATGATCAGTTCATATATTATGCAAAAATAGGGCAGGCAAACCATGTGCCCACACTACATATAGGTTGTTAAGTGATTTTAAGCAAAAGTAGTGGTCTGAAATAGTTTGGCATGATAGATGACCTCTAAGTTGCATTTTGTTATTTTGATGCATTCATGAGAAAACTCAACAACAGGTTCCATGCATATTTCCACCAAATCAACATTTCAAACATGTTACAAATATCCATACAAATGATTTTGAACAGGTAGACAAGTCACCAAAACAGTTGAAGTGGAAATGACCTACTTATGACCAAATGACATGTTTGAGATGCAAGTTGGAAAGGCAAACAGGCTCTATGTATTTTCAGGCTAGGCAACTCACATACACACATCATATATATATCAACAAGTGTGTTCAAGCAAGAAAAATGAGTCAAAACAACTTGGCACAAAAATGACTCTCAAACTGTATTTTGGTGTTTTTGCAAGACAGTAGGATGTTCAAATTCAAATTCAAGCGCATTTTGACCATATAAATCACATACACATCTCTCATATATACAAACAAGTGAGTTCAAACAAGGAAAATGGTTCAAACATGGCGGATATGAAACTTGGTGAGATAAGTGCAAGTTTTGTGAAGTGAGATGCATGAACATGTTCAATTTATGTTCAAAGCAATTTCAGACCAATTAAAACACATACACATCTTATATTCATGATATTGAGTGTATTCAAACACCAAAATAAGTTGGAAACAGACTGTCATGAAAAGTGATTCACAAAATGCAAGTTGTCATGAAAATGAGGCATGAGATATGAATTTTCAGTTCCACATACTTTCTGATTCAATTAATCACCCACATAGCATACATACATGATATTGAGTAAATTCAAACACAATTTGGGGCTAACATAGGACTGTCATGAAAAATGAGGGTTTGAGTGAAAACATGGCCATTTTGATACAAGACATGACATACTTCCAACATAATGAACCAAAATGCTAGAACATGAAGTTATGGTGCAAAGAAAAGATGTAGTGTTTACATACCTCTTGTAGATTGTGTTGAGTAGATTAGAACACCATGAAACCCAGAGGAACTTCCAAATAACACTAGCTTTGAAGCTTTCTTCTTTTTGAAGCAAAAATGCAATCCTTGTGACAGTTGGAGAAATAAAATCCACCAATGATCTTTAACACTTTTGACAGTTGAGAAATGATATATGAGAGGTGTTTGTGTGATTAGAACACCAAGCAAATGCATAGAACAAGTTTTGGCTGATTTTATGGCTTTTGGTCAAAGTAGCTTGGTATGGAAGTTGACTTTTTGAATGGTGAGGGTTTTGAATGGTTTAAGGTCTTGGAAACCTTCTATATCATATTTAGAGATTGTGTGGATGATTGTTGGGGTGTTTGAATGTAGAGAACTGAGTTTGGCAGCAAATGTACCAAGACAGATTTTTGAAACTTTTGGCAATTTTGTGATTTTGTGATTTTTGGAATAAGGTGTGAAAGAGCCAAGGCTTTGTGTTTCTCTGGTTTTTAGAATCAATATTGTGTCCCAAATGAAATGATGAGGGCTCCCTTTTATAGGCAAATGAAGAGAGGTGGCAGATTTGGAGGTTTCTTCACATTAAAGAAATGTTTTACAACTTTGGATCAAACCTTCACAAAGGGGTTTCCTTGGCTGATAGGTAAGCCCAATAGTCAAGCAAAATGATGATTTTGAATGGGCTAAATGCAGGCTAGAGAGTGTAGGTTGATGGCTGGTTCAGATTCACTTTTCCACCTCATGCGTGCTTTATGATTTCAAATGCAAGTTGTAAAGCCACTTGCAAGCCCACTTGCAAGTTTGGCTAATTCCATCTCCTATGCATTTTCTTCACATTTCTATGCTTCAAACTCTCTACATATCAGAAACAACAACATACAAAGGCTGAGTTTGGTCAGATTGATGAAAGAATGGATTCTTGAAATTTTGACAATGTGGGACTAAAGTGAAAAACCACCAACTTGCCATGACCATAACTTTCAGCTCACAAATCCTTTTGAGATGTGCTAGTACTTTTTAGAAAGCCCTAAAATAGCTCTAAATCATTCATGTTTTCATGAGTTTCAATTTCCCAAAGGAACTTGGTCAAAATGTCTCTCAAAGTTGCTAGAAAATGAACTTAAAAGTGAAAATTTTCTAAGTCTTTTTCCTTTCTCAAAATGAATTTGATCATAACTCCAAATCTATGTATTTTCTGACCATGGACCACTTAGGGACTTTTGTAGGATTTGTCAAAATCCTTCAAATGAGCTTTGAACCAACTCAATTGGATGTATGGTTAAGGAGTTATGGTTTAGCCCCTTTCAAAACCCTAACTTCCCGATTTTTCGATTACTCCTTCATCCTTAATCCAATGGTCATGAAAATTGATAGGCAAGTGCAATATGATATAAGGAACATTTTTTAATCACACTTTGAAGTCCAATCCCTTAAATTTGAAGAGTTGACTTTTTGGTCAACCGTACGATCGATCGGTGACTACCGAGTCGTCTGTAGACACTCTGGACCTCCTGAGACTTTGAAACTTCTTGAATGAACTTTATTAATCTATATGACCTTCATGGATCATAATCCCACCATTAAAACACCTTCCAACATCAAAGTCAAACTACAGTTGACTTTTACTAGTCAAAAACCCTAATCGGGTGTCCTGAAATACACTATTCTTGATTCTGGGGTAACAACCTCAAATTGGATTCTCAATTGACATTATATGATACCCTTAATCTTGTTTCATGATTGAATTAGCCTCAAACTTGGATTGATCATAAATCCTGAAGCTTCGATTTGACTGTACACAACCCTGATTCATCTGTAACTTGACAAAGACAAACTTCACTGGGTTAGGGTTAGATAATTCATGAGTATGCTCCTAAAATGATAATGAGAATCTAAGGGGTCAAAATTTGGGGTATGACAAGTTAATAAAAATGGAGATGAGATTTGGAATCAACATGAAAAATGGAAGAGAACGGTATAGGTTTTGTTGTGTTTGGATGACCTGTAATTGGCACCTCACCGAAGAAGACAGTGGCGCGGCCACCCGACCACCACGCCTGAGTTTTTCCCTCCATCAGAGTTTAAATGAAGAAGATGACGGAGGACCATTGGATGGAGTCTTGAGAGAAAACTTTGTACTCACATCGTGCGTTCCTGATTTAATCTGACCCTTGGACTTTGACCAAGCAGCTAAACGCTGCGTTTCATTAATATGACTTGGCAGTTGATGTGGTGCGTGTGTGAGCCTTGGATGATCATACCCAGTCAATAGATCCAACTGTCCTATTATTTTCTCAGATTTTATTTTCTTTTAATTCATTTTTTATTCATTTTAATTGCTTTCTCCATTTTTAATTCATATTAATTTCATTTTTAATCAGAAAAATAAAATAAAAATATGTGCATGCTCTAGATTTAATTTCTGATTTTTTGACATGCTTAGATTTTATTTTGATGCAATTTCCAATTTAATTGGCATTTTTCTATTTCTTATATTTCATTTAAATTGCATTTTTTGCCTATTTCCTTTCTAATTTTTGTATGATTGATTGGTAGAATTTAAGTGAGATTTTTGGCTGGTTGCTAGTATAGGGATGCATGATCCCTTAGGAATTATTTCATAATTTTTAGATAACTTTAGGTTCTGTTTTGGATTAGGTTCCCATGACCTTCCATTTTAGTTTTCCCATTTGATACTTGGTGATTTAGGAATTCTTTAGTGGCTTTCCCCTTAATTTTAGCCCCTGGTCCTTTCTACTATAGATACCTAACACATGTAGGTTCCCTTCAAAAATTTTATAGAATTTTAGAAGTAGTTTTGGTATTTTAAATAGATTTAAAACTTATGCTAGTTTTAATATGCTTCTAACATGACTTCTCCTTAAGAATGACCTCAATGGTGGCCCATAACATAAGATAAATTTTCCTTTCCTTTTGGGTAGTGCCTTAGACATATAAAGGCTTTTGTTTTCTTGATTGTGGTGTTTGGTTTTGGTGTTTAGACCTCCTTTTAGTAGCTTTCTTGTAGCTTAATCAATTAGGGTTTAGGAAGAGCTTTAGTTTTGATTTCTCTTTCTTCAAATAAACATGGATTGCCTTGATTGCTTTCCATTCCCATCCTATGATACAAGGTCCCTATGTGGAAGCTTCATCCCTCCTTTGGAAGGATGTGTGGCATATCACAAAAGGTATTAGCTTTGAGGATGCCTTGCCTAGATGTATGGTTGAGTGCCATGATGGATTCCCTTGGTTTCCATCGTGCTTCCCATCATCATGCAATAATCTTTATGTTAACTCTCTTCTCTTTTGTTGGAGCTTGTTGAAGCTTGAAGATGAAGTCTTCTCTTGAAGATAGCTTAGACTTGAAGTTGATTCCAGACTGTGGTTTGTTTTGCTGGTAGAAGTCTGCTTGGCTGTTGAGCTGTTTGTCTGCTGTTTTGTTTGCTGTATTTTTTGATTGCTTTTATGTACTTTTGTGAATGCTTGTTTTATGTGTTGCATTAGACTAGGCTTTCATATAGTTGATTTAGGCCTAAGTGCATTGAAAGGTTGAGTTTTCTCCCTCTGCTTGTCTGTTACTGTTTGGCTTTGCTTGCTGGCTTAAGGTTGAGTGTAGTCTCCATTGCCTGTGTTTTGTGTGGCTTGTGCTTGTTTGCTCTAGAAGTTGAGTTTGTCTCCTTCTGTTTGTATTGCTGCATTGCATGCATTTTAGTTACAGTCATTTCTTACAGTTATTTCTTTTGATTTTGCTTTCCTTTGCCATGTTCCCCTAGGAACTCTGACTTCTCTTGTTCAAGAGAAGTTATGACAGACATTAGGGTTCTAACCATGCATGATAACATTAGGTAGCTCCCTCCTAACCTCAATCATAGGATCAACTTTGCATGACAACTTTAGGATTGGATTAGTCCCCTTTAGTGCGTCTTTTCTCTTCTCATCTTCAAATAAATCAAAATACAGTAATAAAGGCTAATCGATGTCGTACGCTACGAGCCTTAAGCTACTTGAGAAAGGGTTATTGGAAAGTTTCTTTTCAACAGCTTGGATGTTTAGTATGGTATCCTTTGGGTGACATGCGACGCATTCACTCTTAAGTCCAAGTCTTTAGTGCAACATGAGTTACAAACCAAAACTCAAAACACTTCTTCTAAAAGACAGAAAACAAAGATCAAACATCTTTTTTGTCCTCTTGGACCTTTAATCCTTGGAAACCATTTTCATAAGGAGAGTTTCGTTAACTCCCAGTTCTACTACAAACGTTAAACGCCTAAGTCTCTGTCGAGCGATCTGCATACACCAAACTGCTGGAACCGTCTGTTAACCCTACTCGGATAAAAAAGACAAACCTGTGTCTCTTGTTGTCCCGAACTACGTTTGCTATGATCTTTCATGTTGTGTGAAAGTACGTAGGCACAAGATGCGATATCTCGGCGAGCAACCTTCCCCCGTAACCCGTAGTTAGGCGAACTACGTTGACTCTGATTTCTCGTTCCAGACGGGAATACGTAGGTATAGAACTGTTGTGTTCTGCCGAGTCATTTTTCTTTTCTTTTTCAGACCAGACTTTTAGCGTAGATATATAAAATCAACCAATCAGATAAACACAACAAGCATGGATTCCATCGAGTACGATGGATGTGAGGGGTGCTAATACCTTCCCCTTGCGTAAACGACTCTCGAACCCAGACATTGGTTATGATGACCTTGTCTTATACCTTTTCGTCAGGTTTTTCTGATCGTTTCCTTTCCTGTTCTATGGGATAAATAACGAAAGGTGGCAAATCTTCTATTTTGCCGGCACCTTATTTTCGCGGTAGCGACAGATACCACACGGGTTAATAAGAATATCGTCAACCAGGGCTTGGATGCCACATATGCCAATGGGATAAACCGATGCGAGCCGCGGTTTGGATACCACACAGGCTCAAGAAAAATCATTAACTGGGGTCTGGATTCCACACGGGTTAATAAGAATATCGCCGACCATAATCGGGCGACACCGCTGGGGAATAACGTAAGCCGGGGTTTGGATACCACGCGGGCTAGCGGGAATTGCCATAGTCTGAACACCATACGGGCAACAAAATAACAATCACCTATTGGAGAAACATCTGAAAGCAAAGACATAACAACTTGGCCTATATTTCACAAGCATATGTTTAAATATGGCATAATGCTCCACACGAAATGGAAATGCTACACATTTAGAAGGATGTTATGCACGAATGCAAATGCAACGGAACCGAATCAGTAAAATAAATGTTGAAGAGAAAACACCACCCTTTTGGGGAAATAAAGCATGCCAATTACAATTGGACTTAAGCTGGGGGAAACAAGCCCTGGATGGCTTCCTGCAAAGAAATCCCTGAGTAACAATGTTCTAACAAGAATGGGAGTCCACTCCGCTGGGAATTCAAATCATAACCTGCTGAGAAAAAGCGCCCTGAACGGCAATCCAGAATACCAACCTTCTGGGGGATAGACAACCCTACTTGGGAACCACCGCCAACTCTACTGGAGAAAATGCTCTGAACAGCCAACCAAAATACAACTCTATGGGGAATAGAAGACTCGGCTGAGGAAAGACAACCAGACGTTAGAAACGAATCTAACCCTGTCGGGAATCAACGACTCTGTGGGGAAAGTACAACCAAATTCGAAGGTTGATCATACTATACTGAGCAAATCTGCCCTGAACGGCCTGCCAGAATATAACATTCCGGGGAACAGACAACTCTGCAGGGGAAAGTACAACCAAATGCCAAGGTTGATCGTACTCTACTGAGGAGATAAAGTTTATTGCTGAGGAGTAAACTACCTTCTACCGAATATTCCCCTCTGCTAGAGATAAAAATCCACCTTGCCGGGGAATCTCAGCTAAGGAAGAGAACTTTCCTTCACTGACTCCACTGGGGATTAGGCGCTGAAGGAAACAATAATCGCCCTATGCTTAGGGACTGAATCACCACTTCTGCTGACTTCGCTGGGGATAGAGAATAACAATCTCTAAAGCAATTATCTTCTATTAGGAAATAGCACTACTCTGTTGAGGAAAAGTCAAACTCTGCCAACTTTGCTGGGAAACAAACCATAGAGGGAACAACCTCGACCTATGCCCGGGGATTAAGTCAGCAATGTGAATTCTGAGGGGATACAACATCACCTGATTAAGCTCTGCGGAGAGAAAATCTGTCTCCACTGCCGGGAAATAATCTCAGACCTACCTATCGGAGAGAAGTCCAATCCCGACTCGCTGGGGAGTAAGTGTGTACCTACGACCTGCTGGGGATAAATTTACACACTCAACTACTTATTCAACCTGTATATTTAACCCTGTCTGGGGATATGGAGTTGTACAGCCTCCACCTACTAGGGACTAATGAGTATTTATTACATGCTTTCTTTCTGTGGGGATTTAGATGGGGATATGATGATCCTGCCGAGGATACATCCCTGACAAATGCCCCAAGGATCACGATCCTGCAAAAACAAACAACAAGATATTCAACCCAACGGGAACTATCTCGGTCATCATCTGTGACATTGTTCAAATAAATCAAACTTTTACTGATTACCGGCCAAGGCCTGCAAGTTTATGTATGCGCATATTTATCCAAAACATCAGGCGTTTTTCGCAAACAAAACAGTAAATATTAAAACAATGCAAACAAATTACTGAATAGTATATGTTTTATTGATAAAAGGCCTGTAAATAGGCAGATTTACAACAGATGCAACCCGTGAAAAGAGGAAGCTGCTCAAAAAGTTTACAGAAATGCACAGAAATATACAAAATGTCGGTAATGTGGCACAGACAAACACCATGAGCAGATTCCTCCATGACTCGCCTGACTTCGATGATTCCCCGATGCTTCTTCCTCTGAAGAGATTGATTTGGATAAACGGCCCTCAGGTCCTCCCTCAACCCACTAATCTCCAAAACTCAATACTGTTGCGGTGAGAATCGTGATACCAAGCTATTGATTAACTTGAATCTTTAATTCTTAAATTCACAACCGGACTTTAATTTATCCAAAGGAAAGGTCTAAAGAAAGAAAGAATCTTTTGCGCGATGTAACAACAACGCTAAAAGATTCGGGGATCGGGGGTTGGTTATGCCTAGGGTAGGTATTTCACATCCTAAACATCTGTAGTACTCTATAGGAACCTTTTGTCTGTTTGTATGCTAAGTTTACTAAATGTTTGCTATGGATTGGGATTGGGTAAAAGGTGTAGGTAAAAACCTAAGGATAGTTTCTAAGTTTGCTCGAAAAGACATCGCATCCTCCGCCTACGTATCCTAACTAGGATAGAATCAGAGAAATTGTAGTTCACCTCACTAGGGATGAAGAACACTTGATTATGATCAAGGTTCCAAGGGGAACAAACATTACAATGCTTGTGTAGAGTTTAAGAAAACTCTCTAGATCTACATTGTACACTCATGAAAGAGGAGTAAGTAATCATTTCCATGATTCTTACATAGAGTTAACAAACTCTGTCTTAATTTCTAATTGAAGGAGCACTCCTAACAAAGGGTAAGCTTTTTAGACTTAAGCAAAGTCTAATGGATAGGTTCTAACTTAACTAAGTGCATAGATGACTTTACAAAGTCAAGGGAGGGTAATGAGCTATCTATGACCCAAAGGTCAATAGAGAGACTTTCCTTTGGAAGGATAGAAAGATGAGGCAACTTAGATGAGAACTAAAGAGTTTCATCACTTGGGGAAATATACTTAACAAAGCAATAATCATCCAACATGATGAATATAAAATATATGGTTACAACCAAGAATAAACAAGCATATTACAATAAGAAAGTATTTCAATCAAGATGAATGGTTACAACCAAGATAAGGTATAAAGATATCACAATATCAATGATTTCAAACAAGATAGATGGTCACAACCAAATCATGCAAGCATATTACAATATCAAGCAATGATTTCAACCAGGGTGAATGGTTACGACCAAAGCATGGTATAAGGATATCACAATATCATGGATTTCAAACAAGATAGATGGTCACAACCAAGAACATGCAAGCATATTACAATATCAAGCAAGGATAAGCTCTTACAAGACTTAAGCACAAAAGGTGAAAACCAAAGATATATCTTGACAAAGATAAAGGTAACAACCAAGCAAACAAGTTATAACTTGATAAACAATTCAAAATTTCATGGGGATTTTAAGTATTGAAATGAAATGATGGGCTAGAGACGTGTCTACTTATGCGTCTAGCGGTATCTTACTGCAAGTGCACAGCCTATCGAAGTAATATTTAAGATTATCGATCCACAGGGATTCTATGGTTACTTAGTGCTAGATGAACTTCTAGTTTAGCTAAGGCGAATGGTTGTCACGATTTTTTGTTGATTTTTAAGACTATTAAAGGAGGAATTAAATTTAAGTTTTAATAAAGTAATACTAAGGCGGTCGGTATGTAATTATACTAACTTAGGTGGGTCAATCTAACCTAGGCTTACAAAGGTGTTCACTTAATCTATTCGGTAGAGATTACCAGTTTAAATACCCTCAACTCACACTCTCGTGGTCTTATATCAGATCTTATCCCTAAAGCCCTATGCCTGCTCTCGCTAGCCCATAAGTGTTTAGAGGTAATTTTTGGAAACTAAGTAATTCTAATTTATCTTAAAGCGCTCTCGCTGTGTTTAATTTAAATGCCTAACTTTAGCTATCTGGTTAAAATCTCACACTCTCGTGGTCTTGACCTAACCTAATACTCTTTTCTTACTCTCGTAACGAAAAGGTCTATTTCAATTAAAAAGTATCAGCCAGAATGTTAAGTGATTAATTATTTTTAGCCTATGGTTATATTTTACCGGTTAAGTTTGTTATAACTACATACCGCCCTAAGGTGTTTAGCTACTCATCGATGTTGAACCAGACAGAGACAGAAAATTTAATAATAACGTACTCATGGAAGAAAAATAAATAAACATTATAATTAAATTAAATTGCAATATAATGAAAAACCTGGTTAACAAATATTCGAGCGGACTCCTTCTTCCACAGACCGGAAAGCTTGGAGTTGGCAGAAATTGAAAATAAACGAATGCTGAAGGTTTAGAAACAAATAAATGTATAACAATTTCCTGATGTTGGAAATTGTTATATGGCGGGTTTGGATACAATAAAAAAAATGAAACAGAAAACTAAAAATAATGCAGGAATAGAAAGGCTGGTTCGTAATACAGTTCGGCAGAGCTTCCGCAGGAATTTGAATAAAAAATGCTCTGTCCTTTTGTTCACAGAACTTGTACTATTTATAGAGTCCTTAATGGGCTGGATTTTTGGTCCTTTGTTGCATGGGCCTTGCTGAATTTGTGGAAGGAATGCAGGAACGTGGCAACAAAATAGGAGAAGTGGTCTTCACGTAATGCCTTGACGTAGTCTGAGTCAAAAACCTAATTTTACCCTTGTCACGGTCGTGACAAGGTCTTCACGTTCGTAACTTGTGGTTTTTAAGTGTCACGGTCGTGACCACTCTCTTACGGTCGTGATGGCTCAAATTGGGGTGTCACGGTCGTGACACCCTTGTGACGACCGTGGCTGCAACAAATTATGCAGTCTTTTGCAGGCTTCTTCATTTCTTCATCTCTTTATGGTTTCTTTTGTTCCTTTTGCTCTTAATTCATGATTTAGCTCCATATAATGATGTACCTGCAAAATGGTAAGAAAAACTCGAGAAATCGAGTGTTAAAACGGTGAATATGCGATAAAACGTTAATGAAACCTAGCAATATAATCGATGCGTTTTCTCGTTATCATGAAACAAATACAATGCTTACAATCCAAAGTAATTACAATCACATACACAAAGGAGTTGACAGACATCAAGCTTAAGAAAGACGAATCAAAAGTTTGAGAGGGAGATTGCAAGAGAGGAGGGTAAAAAAACCCTAAAAATGAAGCATGACTTCTTTTAATGCAAAGTGTTTTCCAAAATGAAAATTCTAGAATATTCACATACCATATGAAAATATACACAAATACAAGACAATTGCAAAAAGAATCAATAAAAAATGATGAAAAATGATAAAGTTGTGCTATTTTGAAATTAAAAAAAAAACAAATATTTCAAGCAATAAAAAAAAGAGGATGTGCGCTTGGTGCGTGTTGAACCCACCACCTTGTGAATACAAGATCAAAATCTTGCCAAACCAGCCAAGGCACGCGCGTGTTAATTGAAGGAAAGAGATAGAAAAAATGTGAAAACATGGAAAATATGACAAAAACCAAAAGGGTTGATCTCCACACGGATCGAACCCGAGTTAGGTAACATGGCAAGGCAATATGAGATCAAGGCATAACCACTGGGGTGGCGATACATCCATGTATTATGCCACCCCAATAAATACATATACTTAAAAAAGCAATCATTCTGGGCAAAGGCAAGGCAAGCAAGAAACAAGGCATAGCATGAAAATGATTTCATCACAACTCTTTCAAAACTCAACCAATTTTCACAAAATTTAGGTCTATCTTATGTGAAATTCAACAAGGAAAACAATGGCATCATTAGTTTTTCAAGATTAGGCACACAACTTAAAACACGATTGCAAGTGCAAATGGAAGCTTGGATATGCATTATGGCAGCCACAGCTCAAAACCGAAGTGATTAAGACCAGGTGAAGGTATGCACAAGTTTCAAATACATAGCCTATGGATTCTAGATGCAAAGAACATCCAAAAACAACTCCAAACAGAAATTGGTAGGTGTACTGCAACATGGATCAAAAAGGCTTGAAATTTTGTTTTGAAAATGAGAACAGTTCGTGGTGCAGCAGTCCACACTTCAAAACATTAATACACATAGAATGATTCACATACATCAAAACATGAACTCAAAACAAATTGCAAGAAAACTCAATATAAAGATTGATAGCACATTGTCGCTACCGCGAAAATAAGGTGCCTGAAAAACAGAAGAGTCGCCACCTTTCGTTATTTATCCCTCAGAGCGGGAAAGGAAACGATCGGAAAAACCTGACGAAAAGGTATAAGACAAGGTCATCACAACCATGTCTGGGTTCGGGAGTCGGTTACGCAAGGGGAAGGTATTAACACCCCTCACGTCCATCGTACTCGATGGGATCCATGCTTGTTGTGTTTATCTGACAGGTTGGTTTTACTATCTACCTATTAAGGCCGGTCTGAAAAGAAAAGAAAATTGACTCGGCAAAGCGTCGCGCTTTATGCCTACGTATTCTGATCAGAGAATGAGAAATCAGAGTCAACGTAGTTTGGCTAACTACGGGTTACGGGGAAGGTGGCTCGCCAATACATCAGTATTGTGCCTACGTACTCTCAACAGGTATGAGAGATTAGAGCTTACGTAGTTCGGGATAATACGGATAACGGGAATTCAGATCCATCTGTTTTTTCGAGTAGGGTTAACAAACAGTTCCAGTAGTTTGGTGTATGCAGCTCGACCCTTGGAGACTTAGGCGTTACCCTTTGCGGTAGAACTGGGAGTTAACGACACTCTTTTCTTCAGAAAAGCTTTCCTTTGAATTATGGGCCCACGGGGCAAAAAGGTTTGAAGTTTATTTTCTGTCTTTTACGGAAGAACTGTTTTTTATGGTTGTCTATAGTTTGTACAGCACTAGAGACTATGACTTAGGAGCAAATGCGTCGTATAGCGTCCAAGGACATATACTAAACATCCTAGATGATTGAGAGGAGACCGCTTAATCATCACTTCCCAAGTAGCTTAAGGCTCGTAACGCGCTTGTACTAACTTGCCTTTATTACGTTTTTTACTGTTGTTTTGAGATGAGAAGAGAACGAACTCTATGGGGGAGACTATCAAGTCCTAATATTGTCACGCCAAGGATCCATCCTATGGTTGAGGTTTGAAACAGGGATCTCCTAGTGGTTATCATGCATAGGTTTCAACCTAAAGTTCTAATCATCACTTCCTTATCAAAGGAAGTTAGATTCCTAGGGGATCATGTCAATGGTATACAGAAAGAGATAAAGCATCAGCTTAAACAGATAAATAGTAAACAGTAAAGATGCACATGCAATGGAGCAATTAAAGCAGAGGGAGACTCACTCAACCTCTTAGCAATCAAGCAAAGAAAAAACAGACAAAACAGACAAGCAGAGGGAGCTCATTCAACCCCTATTATGCAAATACGTCAAGTAGAAAAAGAAAAATAACACACAAGCAAGGGGAGGATTGCCTAAACCCTTAATGCAAACAAGCAGAGGGAGACTCACTCAACCTCTAAGCAGTCATGCTCCTAGCTTAAACTGTTCTAATAATGCACTATCCTAATGCAATAAGCAATTCAATTAATGAATGAGGAGAAGGACTTATGACAAATAATGGATTCATTCCACAAGTAATCATACAAGGCTTCTAACCTAAGGAAAGAAATTGGGTGTTGGGTGTCGCTTGCGCGAAAATAAGGTGCCGGCAAAACAGAAGAGTCGCCACCTTTCGTTATTTATCCCTCGGAGCGGGAAAGGAAACGATCGGAAAAACCTGACGAAAAAGGGTAAGACAAGGTCATCGCAACCATTGTCTGGGTTCGGGAGTCGGTTACGCAACGGGAAGGTAGCTTGCCAATACGTCAGTATTGTGCCTACGTACTCTCAACAGGTATGAGAGATCAGAGCTTACGTAGTTCGGGATACTACACATTATGGGGATTCAAATTCATCTGTTTTATCGAGTAAGGTTAAACAGCAGTTCCAGCAGTTAGGGACAAAGCCTGTTTGCGTTGGTGCTGAAGTTTAACGACACTCTTTTCTTCAGAAAAGTTCCTTTGAATTATGGGCCCACGGGGCAAAAAGGTTTGAAGTTCGTTTTCTGTCTTTTATGGAAGAAGTGTTTTTTATTGTGTTTGCAATTTCAATCGCACTAGAGACTATGACCTGAGAGTGAATGCGTCGCATGTCACCCAAAGGGTACCATACTAAACATTCAGACTGTTGAAAAGAAACTCTCCAACAATCCTTTCTCAGATAGCTTAAGGCTCGTAACGTACGAAAGAAATCATTCATGATTACTATATCTTAAGATGTTTTGAGATGAGAAGAGAAAGGGCTCAACTAACGGGAGACTATCAAGTCCTACTGTTGTCATGCCAAGGATTCATCCTATAGTTGAAGTTTGAAACAGGGAACTCCTAGAAGTTATCATGCATAGGTTTCAACCTAAAGTTCTATCATCACTTCCTTATCAAAGGAGATGAGAGTCCTAAGGGATCATGTCAATGATACACAGAAACAGATAAAGCATCAGCTTAAACAATAAATAGTAATACAGTAAACGACTGTAAAATGCATGCAATGCAAGTGAGGGAGGAAATGTGTGTGGGGCAGCAGCCTCCACAAGCTCATCTCAACCTCAAGCCAGAATGAATAACAGTAATCATACTGAAAGGTAAAACATGCTATCAAGCAAAATAGTAGTAACTGCAATCATACAGAATAAAATCATGCTATCAAGCAAAATAAACCACATGAGCAAGGGAGTTGGGCTCTACCGAATACCCGCAAGCAAAGCCATACAGTAACAATACAAGCAGAGGGAGCAACTCAACCTCTAGTGCAATCATGCTCCTAGATTAAAGCTAGTCTAGATATTAACTTATTCTAATGCATCAAGCAAATCAAACAAGGCACATCAGCAATACAGAGAAGAAACAGACAAGAAAGCAGATCAACTCCTCTCTCAACTCCAAGCTTCACCCCTTCTGACAGCAACTCAGTCTTCAGACCTCAATCACTCTTGACAAATATCAATTTGCTTCTCCAGGTTTCAAACCTTCAACCTAAGTTTCACCTTATTCTCTTTTCTCTATGCTTCAGCTCCTTAATCAGTTCCACCTTCAGGCTTCACTCTTAACCACAAGTATCAACTTGATTCCTTCAAGATCTCCAAGCTTCAAAGTAAGTATCAACTTATCCTTTGTTCTTCAAGCTTCAGCTCTTCAGTCAATCTCAATTGGATCCTCTTCATAAGTATCAACTCAGCCTTTCTTGCTCTTCAAGTTGCAGCTGCAATGGCAATGCTCAAGGAATCATCCTCTTCCATACTCTTCAATAAAGTCTTCATCTTCATACTCAAAAGCCCAACATCTCTCAAGATACTAAAACCAGAAGAAATCACTTAACTGGGTAAGCTAGGATATTAAACTGCTTATTGATCACCAAAGGTGACCTATAAGGGTTTAACATCAAAAGAATGGTTCCCTCAAAGGTTCTACTTCCTAGGTACCATCACTTATCCCTCCAAAGGAGGGAGTTTAATACCATGGAAGGACCTTGAATCATGGGGAAGAATGGAGGTGAAAGATACCATCCATGTTTAAGAAAGAAACTAACTAAGTCTAAGCTCTACTTAATTCCTAACCCTAAAACAACAACAAAACAAACAAGTCTTCAAGCTCTCAAGCTCCTTCTTCAATCTTCAAGTCTTCCACTATGCACCTACATGCTCCACAAAGCAAGACCAAGCCCACCAAGCCAAGCAAAAACCCACAAAGCAAGGCAAAACAAAATACAAGCCCACAAGGGCAACACAAACAACAATCAACTACAAAAATCAATTAAATATAGTATACTATTATATTAAAATCTAATATAATTTCTAGGGGATCCTATATACCTACCCTTAATACCCTATATGTCCCAATATCTATCTTGACCTAAAAACCCAAAATTCTAGTGTTATTGTGGACCTATGTTAAGGATTAACCTAAACCTATACAACCTAAAGTCATCTAATCAAAACTAATCAAAAACTAATCACAAAATTATGGAATAAATCCAGAGGGGAGCTAAAGTCCTAATATAACTATCCTAAAAAGAATGGCCTAAAAATTCAAAGGGAACTAGCTAAACAAAATTCTACAAATCTATGCATCAACATAAAATGAATTAAAATGCTATTAAAAGAGAAAATACACAAAAAATATTAAAAATGCATGAAATGCAAATGTTATGATTTTATAATTTTCTAGACATCAACATGAAATAGGAGAAAAAATCCCCATGCAAAAATCATCATTTTTCTATTTAATATGATTTTTCAAAGTTTAAAGAAAAATGGAGAAAAAGAAAATAAAATGGGAAATGCTTGGTGCAGATAGCAACCCAGTGCAGTTCAAATCATGGTTGGGCTTAAAACGGGGGTGCAAACAATAAATGCGCTAGGCCCAATTTTAATCAGAAAACAAATAACAAAATTATAAAGAAAAAGAAAAATACTCGGTGCAGAAAGCAAGGAAAATTAGTTCAATATCCAGATGAGCCAAGACTTGGGGTGTGAATATCAATCAGTCCACTAAAGCCCAAGACCACAGTTTTAATGAAACGCCGCGTTTAGGGTATCTTCAGAAATCCTCTTCAAACGTGAAATCAAATCACAGCCCTTAGATCTAGGTCCAGTCAACGGGTCCTTGCCTCATCCAACGGCCATGACCTTATCTTCTTCCTCCAGCCATGAAAATGGAGGGAAAGCTCCATAGTTGCAGAGCTCAAATACCTAGCTCGGACTCCATCCAAACTCAACCAAAATCCATGGTTCAAAACCCTAATCCGTTCTAAATTTCATGCTGATTATGATCATCACCTTAGAATTCAAAGAATCATCCTCAATCTCTAAACCCGATAATGAATCAAAACTATGCTCAAACTTCAGCTATAACCATTCTTGAAATTAAAGTGATTAATCTCTTCCTCATGCTACACTAGTCAATTCTTGCTATCATACCACGATTATCTCTCAAGATTCAGCAAGTTATGGTGGTAAACAGAAATGGTGTCACTATCTTGAACTTCACCAAATGCTCTCAAACTTTCCAGAATCCATCTCCTACTTGTCTCTAACCATTCTAACCTAACAAATCTAACTAATAATGCTTAAATTAAGGTGTAGAAGAAAAGTTGCAAACCTGTCAAATCTTGAATACCAGATAGTTCAAAGCTCCACTTCAACCTCTCAAACTCTTCAGAATCACTCCTTGATTGATGTTAGTGCTTCTGTTTGCAAAAGATTTGATCCGAGAAGCTTGAATCCCCAAATCCGATTGTGACTTGCAGCTCCCAAAATCCAAATGCCAACTCTTCAATTCTTCATGATCTTGCCCTCAATTTGGTATGCACACATTCAGTATGATCAATGGAAGGTGTTAGGATTGAAAGAATCAATGGAAATGGTGTGGAATGTAGAAATTGATTTCAACTTGCAATGGAAGAAATTGAAATGGCTATCTCACTCTCCTCTCTAATCTCTCACCAACCTTGCATCTGAGCAAGTTCTAATCCATATATAGGATGGTTCTAAACCATCCAGAACTTTCTGGAATCATCCAATGAGAATTTGAGATTCTCATGTCATGAGTTTTTGATTTCAATCCATCTCACATGCCATCTTGTGTTATACCTATTGAAGCACTTGTATCTCCTTTGAAAATCTCCTTAGATGAGATGCATGATGTGTTAGGGTACTTAGCTAGCTTGTACATTGCTCTCCCTTGTGTTTTGCATATGTACCTTAATATGCAAGTAACCATTTTCCAAAGCAAGTCCATGATCTAAACCTCAAATCAAAAATGTGGCTGAACCATTGTTTCTAAAATGTTTTCTAGAGTCAAAATGACCTATTACATTCCATGGTTTGGATGTGTAGCTTGGAAATTTCAATTTCCAACTTTGACCTATTTAACTTATGCCTCCATTTTAGGTCATTTTTCCATTTTGAGCTAAAAGCCTTTTCAACATCTCATGACCTCCTTACTAGACTTAAAACATCATTTTAAGCAAGTTTGATGTTGAAGATTTTTCCATTTGAAGCTTGGAAATAGGAGTTATGGCCTTATGCTTGAAATGACCTGTAATCTCCAAATGACCAAAATGCCCTTGACTTGTCAAAGCCATAACTTGAGTTCTACAAATCCTATCAAGGACTTCTAGTACTCTATAGAAAGCTAAGAAGATGAGGAACAACATTCATGTTTACCAGAAGTTCATAGGAATCATCCTTCTTGGGAAAAAAGGCTGATGCAAGTTGGGTGACTTTCAAGGCCCCAGATTCACATACCTCAGATGACCTGTAACTTGTCAAAGTCATAACTTGAGCTCTACAAATCCTATCAAGGACTTCTAGTAATAAAATTAAAGCTAATAGAAATCTCTACAACATTCATGTTGGGGGTAAGATGAGATGACAATCACATCTTGAGCTAAACTGCCTTGAAGATAGGGGTCAAACTAGGGGATTTTACACTGTCAAGCCTTAGAAACCCTAGCTTGAAACCTCTCAAACTCCTCAATCATGATGAGTTGACCTTGGAATCATCCTTATAGCATCTCAATGCATCAATCCATTATCACATGGCTCTTAGATTAGGTCTCAACCCCTCTCCATATCATCAGTAGACCTAGGGTTGACCCAGTCAAACCCTAACTACACCACTCATGGCTGAGGCTTCTCAATCTTGCACAATGACCTGTCTAGGCTTCATGATGGCTTTCAAGACATCTCATAAGCTCTCTCAAAGCTTCAAGTCCATCCTCATAGCTTCAGAATCATCTGAGGGGCTCCCACAACTCTCAGGTTAGGAGGCACACACTCTTGGTTTCAACCACTCTCTCTGAGGATCTTTTGACTTCTCTGACAAGGATATTAACCCTTGAACACTTGAATAACCTTCTTGGCTAGCTTCAAACTCTTGTGGTGCTCTTGATTGGTAATCATACCTCTTGATCTACTGCATACATGTCAATGAAATGCAAGTGATAATGCTAATGTGAATGAGATGTAACACAAGCTAGGTAAAGAAATGTTGGTCAAATTTTGGGGTGTAACAGCTGCCCCTATTCAAACGGCTTGGACCTGACTGGGTGAGAAGCGAACGACTCTCAACCAATCAAGGTTCGAGACGGTTGAATACCGAAAAACCCGAAAATTTGCCAACTGCACAAGTACACGGTACTCTGACGGGAACAAATCTTCAAAACTGAAGTATTAGCTGCACGGCAACTAGCTGGGGGATTGGTCAGACGGTAACCGGTAATACATGATCGATCATGCCGTCAGACATCAGGCTTCCTCGGGACTCATCAGGTCAACAATCAGGTTAGTCATGCCATCGGGCATTCAAAGAAAACTTTCGGGCATCAGTCGGACTCCATCAGTAACTCGGGAATAGAATTCTCGGTCAATCATGAGCCAGTTGGGGATATCCAAACTTCTGCCATCAGGCACTCCGTGTCAGCCAAGAGAACTGCTTTGTTAACACGGTCGGACTTCAATCATCAAGTCTTCAGGGGAAGTTTCAACTTCGCTGTTCAGAAACCTGCTGGGGATGACGCATCTCCACTGAGGATTCTGGAGAACTATCAAGTAACTCTGCTTCGGGGATCCAGGAATCATTCTGGATGAATCAACTCTGCTGAGGACTTCAAGAATCATCTTGGACAAATAACTCCGCCGGGGACTTCAAGAATCATCCTGAACCGATAACTATGCTGGAGATTTCAGGAATCATCCTGAGCAAACACTCTGCCGGGGACTCTAAGCATCAACTTGGGCAACCAACTCTGGCGACTGCACTGGGGATTTTAAGAATCATCTTAAGCAAACGAACTTGCTGGGGACTTCAAGACTCATCTTGAGCAAGCGACTCCGTTGGGGAGAATCCAAGAATCATCTTGAGCAATCAATTCTGCGGCGGAACACCTGCAAAACAAGAACGGTAACAACCTAGATCATGCTTATTATGCATATGCTTCTGCAATGGCGCAATGCTCCACACGGTGGAAATGCTACACGTTTATGATAAATGCTATGCAGTCATGCAAAATGATGCGATCCCGTCAGCAAAATAAATGCTGAAGGGAGAATCCTCCTGTCAAGGAGAAAGGACCACTCAGATAGGGGGAGGAATCATCCTGCTGAGGAGAACAAGGTCACGCCAATCTCAATCGGGCACTGTGGGGAAGTGAACTTCAGTTGACTACTGCAGGGGGACGAAGCTCTACGAGAACCTGGACCTGCTGAGGGAAAGCAATGTCAATCGCGGGAATAGACTGCACGGCCTTCACGGCTACTTCCTCGGAGATAACGACTCTGGTGGGGAACCTTGATTCCGCTGGAGACTTCAGTCTTGAACCATCAATTGCTGCATACTTCAGAGAATGACTCAGCTGAGGAGATGATGTTCCTTCAGGATGCATCTGATTGGGGAGAGAATCTTCTCTGCCTGGGGAGACATATCAATGCTCACGATCTCACGTTCAGACTCTGCGGGGAGAGGCTGCTGAACTTTGCTGGAGAAGGAGGAATCATCCTGCTTGGGGATACGCACGGCGCACCGCCTGGAATATGATACACCTGTAACAACACAAACAACCAGACAAGATACCCTTCTCAAAGGGACCTATCAAGGTTATCATCTCGTGACAATGTTTAAGTAATTCATTGTTTCAACAATCAGTGGCCTAGGCCAGTAAGTTTATGTATGCACATTTTATCAAAAACATCGGCGTTCTTTTTCGCAAACAAAATAAATAAATGCTAAACAGACAAACAGAATTGCTGAATAGTATACATTTTATTGATAACGAACCCCTGAATGGGTGAAAATGTTTTACAACAGATGCAAGCTCCTGGAATGAGGAAGTCGCGCAAATATAAAAACATAAATATACATCAGTATATACAAATGTCGGCAACGAGGCGTAGACGAACACCATGAGTTGATCCCTCTATGACCCACTCGACTTCGATACTTCTCTGACGCTTCAACTTCAGAAGAGATTGATTCAGATAAACGGCCCTCAGGTCTTCCTAACCTCTAAACAAAGAAAGTCCACACGCAGAACACAGTCATTTGCTTTTTCAAATCCCTAACTTTTGCGTGAATCGCCCTTTGCGGGTTTTCAGTTCACCGGGATACCCTTTTTTGCCAAAGTCGCCCATCCGGGTTTTCGACTTTGCGGGTGTACATTTTTTCAATTTATATCCCTAATTTTTGCCCGAACCTTTTTCCTTTTTTATGGTTCGCCGGGATGCCCCATTTTTGCCTGGACTCTCTTTTTACAGTCCAGCGGGTCGCTTTCAAGCAAAGTATTTTTTAACTGCGTCCGCGTTCACCGGGGATGCAAAATCTTCACCATCCATCGTGGATAACAACAAAGCTCCTCCCGAGAAGACCTTGGTGACGACATACGGACCTTCGTAATTGGGAGTCCACTTGCCCCGGTGATCGGAGTGTGAAGGAAGAATCTTCTTCAGGACGAGATCACACGTCTGAAAGCTTCTAGGACGCACCTTCTTATCATAAGCTTTCTTCATTCGGCTTTGGTATAAACGACTGTGCGCAATCGATGCTAACCTCTTCTCGTCCATCAGGCTGAGTTGGTCCAGTCGGTTCGTAATCCATTATGCCTCGTCGAGTTTCACATCAACCAAAACTCGCAAAGAAGGGATCTCCACTTCTAGCGGTAGGACAGCTTCCATACCGTACACCAAGGAAAAAGGAGTTGCCCCGGTTGATGTACGTATCGTCGTATGATAACCGTGCAGTGCAAATGGCAGCATCTCGTGCCAATCTTTGTAGGTCACAACCATCTTCTGAACAATCTTCTTGATGTTCTTATTGGCCGCTTCAACGGCGTCATTCATCTTCGGCCGGTAAGGAGATGACTTGTGGTGTTCAATCTTGAAACTCTGGCACAGCTCCTTCATCATCTTGTTATTCAGATTCGAACCATTATCAGTAATGATCCGCTCGAGAATTCCGTAACGACACATGATATCCCTCTTTATGAACTTAGCCACCACCTGCTTGGTCACATTAGCATATGAGGCTGCCTCCACCCACTTGGTGAAGTAGTCGATAGCTACTAGAATGAAGCGATGACCGTTAGATGCAGTGGGCTCAATCTTGCCTATCATGTCGATGCCCCACATGAAGAACGGCCACGGGGAGGACATGACATTTAACTGGCACGGCGGCACATGAACTTTATCAGCATAAATATGGCATTTATGACATCTCTTCGTGAATTTAAAACAATCTGATTCCATCGTTAGCCAGTAGTATCCCGCTCTCAGGATCTTTCTCGTCATAGCATGCCCGCCGGCGTGCGTACCAAATGTGCCTTCATGGACTTCTTCCATGAGCATACTCGCCTCTTTCTCATCTACACATCTGAGTAGCACAAGATCGTGGTTTCTTTTATACAAAACTCCATCAGGATTGAGATACAAATTTCCAGATAGCCTCCTCAGAGTCTTCTTATCCTGGGTTGACGCACCCGCAGGATACTCCTTAGTCATAAGGAAAGTCTAGATGTCATGGAACCATGGCTTGCCATCGGCGGCTTCCTCGATCGCAAAGACGAATGCAGGTCTACCAAGACGAGAAAGGACAATTCTTGGAGCCTCATTCCAAAAATTGAATTTATACATTAAAGCCAACGTGGCTAAGGCATCAGCCATCTGATTTTCTGCTCTGGGCACATGATGGAGTTCCACTCGATCAAAGAACGGAAGTAGCCTTCTGGCATAGTTCATGTACGGCACCAAATTCGATTGGCGAGTCTCCCACTCCCCTTTAATATGGTTGATCACAAGCATCGAGTCACCATATACGTCTAGGTTCTTGATTCTCAAATCAATTGCCTCTTCTAGACCCATGATGCATGCTTCGTACTCTGCTTCATTATTGGTGACCGGAAACGTCAGTCTCGCGGTAAACGGGATGTGGGATCCGTGGGGAGTTGTGATGATCTCCCCAATGCCACTTCCGTAAGAATTAACCGCCCCGTCGAATATCAATTTCCACTGGGATTTCCTATCTGGCCCCTCGTCGGGCAACGGTTCATCGCAATCCTTCGCTTTGAGAAACATGATATCCTCATCAGGGAATTCAAATTTCATCGGCTGGTAATCCTCGATCGGCTGTTCGGCAAGGTAATCAGACAATACGCTTCCCTTGATGGCCTTCTAGGGAACGTACTGAATGTCATATTCCGTCAACACCATTTGCCATCTGGCAATCCTGCCCGAAAGAGCTTGCTTCTCGAAGACGTACTTGATCGGATCCATCTTCGAAATTAGCATGGTTGTGTGATTGAGCATGTACTGTCGTAAACGTTTGGCAGCCCAGGCTAGTGCACAACACGTCTTCTCCAGCATCGAGTAGCGAGATTCACAGTCTGTGAACTTTTTACTCAAATAGTAAATGGCATGCTTTTTTCTGCCCGTCTCGTCGTGCTGACCGAGAACACACCCCATACTATTCTCAAGAACTGTCAAGTACATGATTAATGGTCGTCCAGCCACTGGGGGTATCAAGATTGGAGGTTCCTGAAGATACTGCTTTATCTTGTCGAATGCCTTCTGGCAATCCTCATTCCAGGTAATCGCATGATCTTTCTTTAAAAGCTTGAACATCGGTTCACACGTGGCCGTGAGCTGAGAGATAAACCTTGCAATGTAGTTTTTGGCACTGGCATCTCTTGTATGGCTTTTATTTTCGCAGGATCAACCTCGATGCCTCTTTCGCTCACGATAAACCCCAGTAACTTTCCGGACCGTACTCCGAAAGTACACTTGTTAGGATTCAGCCTCAACCTGAACTTCCTAAGCCTCTCAAAAAGCTTCAGCAAATTGACCAGATGTCCCTCCTCCGTTTGGGACGTCGCAATCATGTCATCAACATAGACTTCAATCTCATGATGAATCATGTCATGAAACAAAGTAACCATAGCTCGTTGGTAAGTGGCCCCTGCGTTCTTCAGACCGAAAGGCATTACCTTATAGCAAAATGTTCCCCAGGGAGTGATAAACGTTGTTTTCTCCATGTCCTCCGGCGCCATCTTGATCTGATTGTAACCGGAGAAGCCATCCATGAACGAAAACACGGAGAACTGGGTTGTGTTGTCGACCAACACATCGATATGAGGCAGTGGGAAATCATCTTTAGGGCTCGCCCTGTTCAAATCCCGATAATCGACGCACATGCGTACCTTACCGTCCTTCTTCGGTACAGGCACTATGTTGGCGACCCACGGAGGGTAAGTAGTGTCCGCTAAGAAGCCAGCATCAAGCTGTTTCTGCACTTCTTCTTTGATCTTAACGGTCATATCTGGTCTCGTCCTCCTAAGCTTCTGCTTAACGGGAGGACAATCTTCTCGCAGCGGCAAGTGGTGGACCACGATGTTCGTATCAAGTCCGGGCATATCTTCGTATGACCAAGCAAAGACGTCACTATACTCTCTCAGCATCTCGACCAATATCTGCTTGACATCACTCTGCAATGCAGCCCCTATCCTGACGTTTCTGACGAGTTCTTCAGAACCTAATTTCACGATCTCGATCTCCTCTTCGTGAGGCAGAATAACTTTCTCCTCTTGTTTCAACAAGCGGGCCAACTCTTCAGGAAGGTCTTCGTCTTCATCAATCTCTTCTTCGGCTTGATAGATCGGGCAATCGAAGTCGAAGTGAGTCGTAGAAGGTCCAGAGTCGATGTCATCTGTTATGTGGATCCTGCAATAACAAGGGTTAAGTTTAAAACAAGGATGTGCAGGTTAGCACAAACCCCATCTCCATTTTATTGTTTTTCGAAACAAATATAAAACAGGAATAACAGAGATCACAATATTTGAATACGAAGAAAACGCCTTTGATTTATTAACAAAATGCATGTACATAATTCAACAAGGCCCTGACAATAAAACCACTATGCCCCGAGTAAGACATAGGGTTGTACAATGATTGGAAAAAGTAAATCATTACTCTTCACTTGTCATCTGGATGATATCCTTGACGGACCAATTGTTGAGGCCCTCGCCTGGCTTGCTTGGCTGGATCCAAGAGTCGAGGTCACAGTCGCTATCTCCACTGTCTCAGACACTGCGTTGATGCTTTCGAAAATCATTCCGCCACTGGTAAACTGGATCGGCCCTTTACCTCGAGACGCGCTGCTAGAAGAAGAAGAAGCTTCAGCTCCAGGAGAATATCCCAACCCAAACTTATCTTGCTTGTTAGGTATCTCCAAAATTCGCCCCCAACCTGGGGTAGATCCGGCTTGGACAACGGCCCGAGCTTCCTTGAATGAGGAGAGAGTCATCTCTGGCTTTTCCGTGACTACAGGAGCTACGTCCTTCACTTCGACAGCTTCGAACGCTTGGCATAGAGTCTCATGGATTTCGCCATCCATCTCCACATACTTGAAGGACGACAAATGGCTCACCATTATGTCTTCCTCGCCACAAACGGTCACGATGCTACCTCCGACAGCATATTTGAGTTTCTGGTGCAAAGTGGAGGTCACAGCACCAGCAGCATGGATCCACGACCGGCCCAAGAGACAACTGTAGGCAGGCATGATGTCCATAATGTAAAAGACCGCGTCGAACGTTTCCGACCCGACTTGGATTGGCAGGGTCACCTCCCCGAAAACGTGGCGTTTAGTCCCATCGAACGCCTTCATAACCAGATCACTGGGTGTGCAAATCACTCCGCGAGTATCCAACTTCATTAATGCCTTCTTCGGAAGAACATTAAGTGACAAACCCGTGTCTACCAACACGTGCGACATAATCGTGCCCCTACACTCTATCGAGATGTGCAGGGCGCTATTGTGGTTCCTCCCCTTCGGCGTCAGCTCTAGGTCAGTGAACCCTAATCCATTTCCAGCATTCACGTGGCCTACGACCTCTTCCAGCTGGTTTACCGATATTTCCTGCGGTACATATGCGGCGTTCAACACTTTCAGCAGCGCGTTGCGGTGCGCTTCAGAACACAGCAATAAGTTCAGGATGGAAATCTTCGAGGGCGTCTGATGGAGATGATCCACAATCTTGTAGTCACTCTTTTTAATCAACCGCATAAACTCCTCAGCATCTTTAACAAGCAAGTCTTTTTCTGCCCCACGCGAGACCTCTTTAACGACTTTACTTTTACCTTTATCAGCCGCATCAGCTCTGACTGTTTTATCTGCCACGACCTCTGGTGGAGCAAACACTCTCCCGCTGCGAGTAATACCACTGATTCCCGCAAGGTTCTCCACCGTCAACCCAAACGGTTCCAGCTCCAACTTCTGTCCGTTGCAGTAGACTTCAGCCCCATAATGCCATGGGACAGCATTAGTGCTTTCGAACAGTATCGGCCCAGCTCGGGTGATGGTAATTGGGGGCGGTCTGGGCGCAAAAATAGTTATCGTCCGGCGAGGGATCGTGATGGTGGCGACCTCATCACCTTGCTTCAGCACTACATCTCCTGACCCACTTTCGGCCCTTTGGCTAAACTGTAAAATCTCTTCAATCATCAGACTTTGGATTCCTTTGACCAACTGTTCACATCCATCAGAACGTGTGGCACAGTCCATACATAGCTCTCCGCAACCTGGAAAGAACCCTCTTTTCATCAACTTAGCTTTAACGAAGCTAAGCGGCGTCTTCAGATCTCTGACGTCAGTCAACAAATCCGAACCCTCGTCTTTGATAATGGCGTTCACTCCGCCTCCCCTATGATTCGGCATAGGATTCTTCGTGACATTTGGCACATTATCGGAGAAGTTGATGATCTTGGCATCCACCATGTCCTGCACCTTATGCTTGAAGGCTTTGCAGTTCTCTACTGTGTGGCCTAGTGCCCCTGAGTGGAACTCATAAGTGGCATTCGCGTCGTACCCTGGCGGAGGTGCCCCTGTCAAGGGAGCCAGCGTTCTCTTCTGGATCAATTGTAGCTGAAGCAAAGTCTGCAAGAGTTGCGCGTACGACATGGGCGGTGTCTCGAGGTGACGGTTCGACAGCGGTGCCCGATTCTGATACTTTCTGTATTCCTGTTGATTCGGTTGCTGCTGCTGCTGCGGAACTGCTGGGATAGTTATATTGGCCACCTGTTGGTGAGAACCTTTACCCTTCCTTCGAGCGTTGGTCACAACGCTCGCTTCTCCTTCCCGTCTTTTGCCACTATAAGGTTTCTTTCCGCCTCCCCCAGCTGAGGATGACTCACCTTGAATTTTCCCGATCTTGATCCCATTTTCGACGTGGTCACCCGTGATAATGAGATCTGAGAACGTCCCCGACATACCGCTGACCAACTTCTCATAGTAAACCCCTGGGAGGGTGGCTACAAACATCGCCACGAGCTCACGTTCAACCATCGGCGGCTGAACCCTAGCTGCCAACTCACGCCACCGCTGGGCGTATTCCTTAAACCCTTCATTGTTCCTCTGCGACAGATTCTGCAGCTGGACTCGGTTCGGGGCCAAGTCACTATTGTATTGGTAGTGGTGCACAAATGCTTCAGCAAGATCCTTCCATGTGCGCACACTAGTAGGCTCCAGACTCATGTACCACTCAAGGGACGGCCCAGAAAGACTGTCTTGAAAGGAGTGCATCAGCAACTTCTCGTCCTCAGAATGAGCGGACATTTTCCTGTAATACGATCTCAGGTGGACACGAGGGCAAGTGGTGCCCTTATACTTTTCAAAGTCAGGTACCTTGAACTTGGGAGGCACCTTGAAATCAGCAATTAGTCCCAACTTGGACATATCAACGCCCAAAGTGTTCTGGTTCTCGATATCTCTCATCTTATCTTCAAGTGCCTTGAATCTAAGTTGTGCTTCAGCATTCAGCTCCCCTTCAGCACCTCTCTGAGAGAACACATCGTCCTGACGATCCTCTAGCCATGGCTGAGGCCCAAACAGATTCCCGACACCTGCATCGCCGTTGCCCAGCCCGACATTGACATTAGCTCCCAGACTCCCATTACCGACGCCCGTCGTATTGAGTCCGATGTTGGCCATCACATTGCCGTTGGCACTGCCGTTTCCCCCGGTCACGGGAACACCATTCTGTGGAGTTTCAACTGGTGGGGGAGTAGGCACAGTCCCACCATGGAGTACACCATTGCTATCAACCCTCGAAATCAGAGGCTGAACCAAGGTTCTGAGCTGATCCTGGCCATTGGCGACCGCTTGCATGAGCTCCATGAAGCGATCCATCCTTTCGCGGAGTTCCTGAACATCAGTTTGCACTTGCTCCATGATCCTGGTTTGATTAGCTCTAGTCGGATAGCGGTGAATAGGTCTCTGATCAATCCTGGAACCACCTGAAATAACCTGTAAACACAAAAGGGTTAGGAAAAACAACAAAGTGCTCGTTATGTAAATGCTTCATGCAGATGCAAACGTGTGTCTGTGCATTAGGGAGATCTCCCCCGATCCTAGTGCCTGAGTGCCAGTGCTGATAATAAGAAGAAGTCTGAGTCCAATCATGGAAATAACAATATCATATATAAAGAAAGCCCATCAAGGCAGTACACAACATCAGCGAGTACAAGATGAATCAACAGCGTGACCTCAGCCAACAAGCCTGGTGATGGTCAGCATACAACAATGATCAAAACAAAAGGAATACAAATAGTCAAGCACGGCCACGGACACGATACTCTTCTAACAACTCCTTCGTTTCTGGATGATCAGGCAGAGTGAGTAACCCTTCGACGAGTAACTCCCTTTGCACAATGGTGTACTGAAGACCTTCGACCGAATCTTCCCATGCTCCTTTGCCGAAACAATCTTCTAGCTTCCGCTTCTTGGACTCAAACATCAGGTTAGCGAGAGCCCTGTTGAGCTGGCCTTCAGCGGCGTATCTGCGAGCGGTTTCTTCATCAAACCTCTTCTCACTAGCTTTCACCTGGGCTTCCAGCTTGAAGATCTGTAGCATCAGCTTATCCTCCCGCTCTTTCCTGGTGGCCAGGGAAGCCTTCCAGTGCTGGTTGAACTTGGATATCCTCCGATATGCTTCGTCCAAGTGCTGCTTCTTCGTAGCCAGTACGTCGTTGACAGCTTTGAAGTCTTGACCCATGCGTTCACGCTCGGCTATCTGCTTAGTCAGGTCGGTCCCCAGCCAGTTCACCAGCTCTGTCTGCCAATTCTTTCTCCAGTTCCTCGTTTGCCCTCTTCAATTCATCTCTCTCATCTAGCACCTGACTATGTTGCTGAATGGGCACAGTAGTAGGCTCTTCAATCATTGGAGGGCTTTCCGGTTTGGCATGAGGAAACGACATCCCTATAGCATTTGCTCTGGTTCTGATCCAAGTCACATACGGAGGGTAGGCTTGATTATTGCTTCTCCCTAGCAATGGCTTTCCCCTCTTACTGATACCATTCCAAGCGCGCTGAAGCTTGGACAACATATCCCCCTCTAGAAGACCAGTGAGGTATAGAGATTCCTGTACCTCTTCATCCTTCGGCGGAGCTCTCAAAGCATACGCGAACTGTCGGACCAGAAAAGACGGATTGTAATTTATACAGCCTTTCCTGCCTATCAAATGCACGTTTGGAAACCCGCTGCAGCTGAAGATAATCTCGGTACCCAACCTATCTCTTTCGAACCAGTCAATATCCTCTGCATATAAACTCATCAGACGCTCGGACCACTCAGCTGTGGCTATACACGAAACAAAAGGACCCCTCTTGGGTAAATGACTATCAAACCATTTATAAAGCAAGGGTACACAGCATGAGACATTCTTGCCCCTCCTGTTCTCGTTTTTTTAGTGGATGGAATGGTAGACATCTCCTATCAAGGTAGGGACCGGATTCCCTGATGCAAATATGTGAAAGGCGCCGAAGTCTACAAAATCGGGTATATTGGGGAACAGAATGATGCCATATATGCACAGAGCGAGGATGGCATTGAACGCGACCCAACATCCGTCTTTGGCGCACTGCTGAGCCTTTCCCACTAGAATCTGCAAGGAGAACCCGAGAACCTTGTTCCAACTAGACAATACCAACTCGGAGGCATCCAGATGAAGTGAAGGAGCTAAACCAGCCAGATCAGGCTCAACATCCATATGAACAAAAGGCATTTGCCTCTTGATAGGAACACCTAGCAAATCAGCATATTCCTCTAGCGTGGGTGCGAGAACAAAATCCTGGAAAGTGAAACATCTCAACGGAGGGTCGTAGAACTGCAGCAGAGCGTGCAACCCATTCAACTCGAACGCAGAAGGTTTACGAACCAAACTGAGCAATTTGCCGTAAGATTTTCTGAACTCATCCCTCACAGAATCATCTGCTAAAGCAATCAAACCGGTCAGCCGAACCACATCAGGGGCAGGGAACTTGTAAGCCACGGTCTTCCTCAGAGAACCCATAACAATACAATAGGAGGCAAGAAATTCTGGATCGGGGGAAAACGGTACCTGCAACACAGACACCCGTTAATGAAATGCAAATGAGTATGCAAAGCAATGTAAAATGCAATCATGCAGCAGGAGATCAAGGCAACTGTGCTGTGGAGATTCTGTATCAACAAAACCATGACGCTGCTCTGTCAAGAACAACCATTGTATCTGATAATAAGAAAACCCGGGTATCGGACCACAAATCTGCTCTGTCAAGAACAACCATCTGATAGGACCATAAATCTGCTCTGTCAAGAACAAACAACTGATGACCAAAACTCTGCTCTATCAAGAACAAACATCTGATGATAAGATCCTCTGATCAAAACCTGCTCTATCAAGAACAAATAAACATCTGATGATAAGATCCTCTGATCCTACTCAAAAACCTTCTCTGTCAAGAACAATCATATATCTGCGGATGAGAACCTCAGATCCCAACAAAACTGATCCACTATCAAGAAAACCAGGTGGTCTGAAGGTCAAAGTTTCCTGCAATAAACTCAACCCTGCTCACAGGTATGGACCTAAACTGACTCAGGTTCGGCGTCCTATGCGTTCATCAGCGTCACAGACATTCAAGAGGGGTGATACGATACCCAGAAGGTGTGGCATCACCAGCTCATGAAGCGGCCTCACTCGGCTGAATCACAAATGATCGGTCCCCAGAGTCGACAATCCTCCAAACCAACAACCGTCTCAACCCAAAGGGTTGAAAGAGAAGCCAACCGGGAGAACCTCGTCTGAGCATGGATTTCATGAGACACTAGTGCCTGCAAAGCAAGCACGCGCCCACTAATTTCCACAACTAATGCTATGTTCACTCAAGCCTGGGTCTGGCTTCTCACTCATCAGAATGCCCCTTCCCACAACAGCACAGATAATCATATCATACTGAAAATAAAGTGCGGGAAATAAAATGCGATAAATAAACACAACCCAACAAGTAATCATACAAGCGCTAGGATTGACTCTCGCAGGGGACGTTGGATCCCCAAACTGACTCGCATTCGGGACGTTGGATCCCTAGGAAACTATCAAGTCCCCAGCAGAGTCGCCAGCTGTCGCTTCCGCAAAAATAAGGTGCCGACAAAACAGAAGAGTCGCCACCTTTCGTTATTTATCCCTCGGAGCGGGAAAGGAAACGATCGGAAAAACCTGACGAAAAAAGGGTAAGACAAGGTCATCGCAACCATTGTCTGGGTTCGGGAGTCGGTTACGCAAGGGGAAGGTAGCTCGCCAATACGTCAGTATTGTGCCTACGTACTCTCAACAGGTATGAGAGATCAGAGCTTACGTAGTTTGGGATACTACACGTTATGGGGATTCAGATTCATCTGTTTTATCGAGTAAGGTTAAACAGCAGTTCCAGCAGTTAGGGACAAAGCCTGTTTGCGTTGGTGCTGAAGTTTAACGACACTCTTTTCTTCAGAAAAGTTCCTTTGAATTATGGGCCCACGGGGCAAAAAGGTTTGAAGTTTGTTTTCTGTCTTTTACGGAAGAAGTGTTTTTTATTGTGTTTGCAATTTCAATCGCACTAGAGACTATGACCTGAGAGTGAATGCGTCGCATGTCACCCAAAGGGTACCATACTAAACATCCAGACTGTTGAAAAGAAACTCTCCAACAATCCTTTCTCAGATAGCTTAAGGCTCGTAACGTACGAAAGAAATCATTCATGATTACTATATCTTAAGCTGTTTTGAGATGAGAAGAGAAGGGGCTCAACTAACGGGAGACTATCAAGTCCTACTGTTGTCATGCCAAGGATTCATCCTATAGTTGAAGTTTGAAACAGGGAACTCCTAGAAGTTATCATGCATAGGTTTCAACCTAAAGTTCTATCATCACTTCCTTATCAAAGGAGATGAGAGTCCTAAGGGATCATGTCAATGATACACAGAAACAGATAAAGCATCAGCTTAAACAGTAAACAGTAATACAGTAAATGACTGTAAAATGCATGCAATGCAAGTGAGGGAGGAAATGTGTGTGGGGCAGCAGCCTCCACAAGCTCATCTCAACCTCAAGCCAGAATGAATAATAGTAATCATACTGAAAGGTAAAACATGCTATCAAGCAAAATAGAAGTAACTGCAATCATACAGAATAAAATCATGCTATCAAGCAAAATAAACCACATGGGCAAGGGAGCTGGGCTCTACCGAATACCCGCAAGCAAAGCCATACAGTAACAATACAAGCAGAGGGAGCAACTCAACCTCTAGTGCAATCATGCTCCTTAATCAGTTCCACCTTCTGGCTTCACTCTTAACCACAAGTATCAACTTGATTCCTTCAAGATCTCCAAGCTTCAAAGTAAGTATCAACTTATCCTTTGTTCTTCAAGCTTCATCTCTTCAGTCAATCTCAATTGGATCCTCTTCAAAAGTATCAACTCAGCCTTTCTTGCTCTTCAAGCTGTAGCTGCAATGGCAATGCTCAAGGAATCATCCTCTTCCATACTCTTCAATGAAGTCTTCATCTTCATACTCAAGCCCAACATCTCTCAAGATACTGAAACCAGAAGAAATCACTTAACTGGGTAAGCTAGGATATTAAACTTCTTATTAATCACCAAAGGTGACCTATAAGGGTTTAACATCAAAAGAATGGTTCCTTCAAAGGTTCTACTTCCTAGGTACCATCACTTATCCCTCCAAAGGAGGGAGGTGAATACCATGGAAGGACCTTGAATCATGGGGAAGAATGGAGGTGAAAGATACCATCCATGTTTAAGAAAGAAACTAACTAAGTCTAAGCTCTACTTAATTCCTAACCCTAAAACAACAACAAAACAAACAAGTCTTCAAGCTCTCAAGCTCCTTCTTCAATCTTCAAGTCTTCCACTATGCTCCTACATGCTCCACAAAGCAAGACCAAGCCCACCAAGCCAAGCAAAAACCCACAAAGCAAGGCAAAACAAAATACAAGCCCACAAGGGCAAAACAAACGACAATCAACTACAAAAATCAATTAAAAATAGTATACTATTATATTAAAATCTAATATAATTTCTAGGGGATCCTATATACCTACCCTTAATACCCTATATGTCCCAATATCTATCTTGACCTAAAAACCCAAAATTCTAGTGTTATTGTGGACCTATGTTAAGGATTAACCTAAACCTATACAACCTAAAGTCATCTAATCAAAACTAATCAAAAACTAATCAAAAAATTATGGAATAAATCCATCGGGGAGCTAAAGTCATAATATAACTATCCTAAAAAGAATGGCCTAAAAATTCAAAGGGAACTAGCTAAACAAAATTCTACAAATCTATGCATCAACATAAAATGAATTAAAATGCTATTAAAAGAGAAAATACACAAAAAATATTAAAAATGCATGAAATGAAAATGTTATAATTTTATAATTTTCTAGACATCAACATAAAATAGGAGAAAAAATCCCCATGCAAAAATCATCATTTTTCTATTTAATATGATTTTTCAAAGTTTAAAGAAAAATGGAGAAAAAGAAAATAAAATGGGAAATGCTTGGTGCAGATAGCAACCCAGTGCAGTTCAAATCATGGTTGGGCTTAAAACGGGGGTGCAAACAATAAATGCGCTAGGCCCAATTTTAATCAGAAAACAAATAACAAAATTATAAAGAAAAAGAAAAATACTCGGTGCAGAAAGCAAGGAAAATTAGTTCAATATCCATATGGGCCAAGACTTGGGGTGTGAATATCAATCAGTCCACTAAAGCCCAAGACCACAGTTTTAATGAAACGCCGCGTTTAGGGTATCTTCAGAAATCCTCTTCAAACGTGAAATCAAATCACAGCCCTTAGATCTAGGTCCAGTCAACGCGTCCTTGCCTCATCCAACGGCCATGACCTTATCTTCTTCCTCCAGCCATGAAAATGGAGGGAAAGCTCCATAGTTGCAGAGCTCAAATACCTAGCTCGGACTCCATCCAAACTCAACCGAAATCCATGGTTCAAAACCCTAATCCGTTCTAAATTTCATGCTGATTATGATCATCACCTTAGAATTCAAAGAATCATCCTCAATCTCTAAACCCGATAATGAATCAAAACTATGCTCAAACTTCAGCTATAACCATTCTTGAAATTAAAGTGATCAATCTCTTCCTCATGCTACACTAGTCAATTCTTGCTATCATACCACGATTATTTCTCAAGATTCAGCAAGTTATGGTGGTAAACAGAAATGGTGTCACTATCTTGAACTTCACCAAATGCTCTCAAACTTTCCAGAATCCATCTCCTACTTGTCTCTAACCATTCTAACCTAACAAATCTAACTAATAATGCTTAAATTAAGGTGTAGAAGAAAAGTTGCAAACCTGTCAAATCTTGAATACCAGATAGGTCAAAGCTCCACTTCAACCTCTCAAACTCTTCAGAATCACTCCTTGATTGATGTTAGTGCTTCTGTTTGCAAAAGATTTGATCCGAGAAGCTTGAATCCCTAAATCTGATTGTGACTTGCAGCTCCCAAAATCCAAATGCCAACTCTTCAATTCTTCATGATCTTTCCCTCAATTTGGTATGCACACATTCAGTATGATCAATGGAAGGTGTTAGGATTGAAAGAATCAATGGAAATGGTGTGGAATGTAGAAATTGATTTGAACTTGCAATGGAAGAAATTGAAATGGCTATCTCACTCTCCTCTCTAATCTCTCACCAACCTTGCATCTGAGCAAGTTCTAATCCATATATAGGATGGTTCTAAACCATCCAGAACTTTCTGGAATCATCCAATGAGAATTTGAGATTCTCATGTCATGAGTTTTTGATTTCAATCCATCTCACATGCCATCTTGTGTTATACCTCTTACAGCACTTGTATCTCCTTTGAAAATCTCCTTAGATGAGATGCATGATGTGTTAGGATACTTAGCTAGCTTGTACATTTCTCTCCCTTGTGTTTTGCATATGTACCTTAATATGCAAGTAACCATTTTCCAAAGCAAGTCAATGATCTAAACCTCAAATCAAAAATGTGGCTGAACCATTGTTTCTAAAATGTTTTCTAGAGTCAAAATGACCTATTACATGCCATGGTTTGGATGTGTAGCTTGGAAATTTCAATTTCCAACTTTGACCTATTTAGCTTATGCCTCCATTTTAGGTCATTTTTACCATTTTGAGCTACAAGCCTTTTCAACATCGCATGACCTCCTTAATAGCCTTAAAACATCATTTTAAGCAAGTTTGATGTTGAAGATTTTTTCATTTGAAGCTTGGAAATAGGAGTTATGGCCTTATGCTTGAAATGACCTGTAATCTCTAAATGACCAAAATGCCCTTTACTTGTCAAAGCCATAACTTGAGTTCTACAAATCCTATCAAGGACTTCTAGTACTCTCTAGAATGCTACGAAGATGAGGAACAACATTCATGTTTACTAGAAGTTCATAGGAATCGTCCTTCTTGGGCAAAAGTCTGATGCAAGTTGGGTGACTTTCAAGGCCTTAGATTCACATACCTCAGATGACCTGTAACTTGTCAAAGTCATAACTTGAGCTCTACAAATCCTATCAAGGACTTCTAGTACTCAAATTAAAGCTAAGAGCAAGCTCTAAAACATTAATGTTGGGGGTAAGATGAGATGACAATCACATCTTGAGCTAAACTGCCTTGAAGATAGGGGTCAAACTAGGGGATTTTACACTGTCAAGCCTTAGAAACCCTAGCTTGAAACCTCTCAAACTCCTCAATCATGATGAGTTGACCTTGGAATCATCCTTATAGCATCTCAATGCATCAATCCATGATTACATGGCTCTTAGATTAGGTCTCAACCCTCTCCATATCATCAGTAGACCTAGGGTTGACCCAGTCAAACCCTAACTACACCACTCATGGATGAGGCTTCTCAATCTTGCAAAATGACCTGTCTAGGCTTCATGATGGATTTCAAGACATCTCATAATCTCTCTCAAAGCTTCAAGTCCATCCTCATAGCTTCAGAATCATCTGAGGGGCTCCCACAACTCTCAGGTTATGAGGCACACACTCTTGGTTTCAACCACTCTCTCTGAAGATCTTTTGACTTCTCCGACAAGGATATCAACCCTTGAACACTTGAATAACCTTCTTGGCTAGCTTCAAAATCTTGTGGTGCTCTTGATTGGTAATCATACCTCTTGATCTACTACATACATGTCAATGAAATGCAAGTGATAATGCTAATGTGAATGAGATGTAACACAAGCTAGGTAAAGAAATGTTGGTCAAATTTTGGGGTGCAACATTGGGAGGCAAAGGTAAGGTCCACAGGAACTTATCCCAGGCACTTAACCAACTAAGATATTTTTGGGGAATCCTAGGGGTTTGTCTCCTTCAAGAGATGTGCAACATTCCCCCCGCAGGAGGGACTATGCTACCCCAAGAAGGTTCCTAAGCAGAAATTGAATGAGAGAATATTAGGAGAATGGAGGTGAGAAGCAAGGTAAGTTCCACAGGAACTTACCACAGACACTCAACCAACTCCACTTCCTTAGAGAGAGGGGGAGCTTTCATGGACTCAACCCTTTTATGATAGTGCAATGTATTCCTCCACAGGAGGAAACATTGCTCACAAGGTGTATTCCAATCAAGCAAGGAAAAATTGAAGAGGAAGCTACCCCTAGAGGAAGAATCATCCACCTATTTAAGCTTCTAAAGAAACCACAAATGATACCTTCTAAGGACATCTATCCTAAAGATTCAACGGCTCTAAAAGAGGTTTTTATCTAAATACCAATCTATCAAGAAAGGAAAAGGGACCTAGAATCATCTAGAGGTCATTTACAGGCCTAATCTATACACTTAACCTAGTTAGGATCACCTATACGAAGGCCAATTTGTAAAATGGGAACTTAATAGAAAAAATTCATAAAAATTCTAAGAAAAATACTACACTATCCTACATGCATCAACATACTATAGTCTAAAAATCAGGGGTTAAACCTAAATCAAAAGGTTCAAACTAAATCTAAAACTTCAAGGGTACACTAAAGGGATCCATCCATGAACACTCTTAAACAACTACCCTAAAATCCTATTTAGAATCATCTAAAACTCATGACAAAAATCACATAACATCATCAACATGTATACAACCATCACACAAAATTTCAATATCAAACTCAAAAGCATGAATGAGAAATAAAATCAACAAATTCAGTACACAATTATTCCATTATTAATAACATACTAAAATAGAAAATATGAAATTAATTGCAAAAGAAATGGAAAATTAAATAAAAAATATGGAAATATTCTAGACATTCCAAACTATATCCACAAATTTTCTCATGATTTATTAACAACATTCATTATTTTTTATGAATTAAACAAACAATCATTAAAACAAAAGAAATAAAGAAAAAAGAAATAAAAGCAATAATTGTGGGAGGTGCAACCAACAGGACATACAAGTGTAATTACGCATGGTCCCAACAAGGTGGGGGTGTGAAAAGAGCTGGGGAATGGGCCCAGTCTGAATCTCAATTCAGCTTATTATCCTAAATGAAACAAACGCCAGAGGGGGTGCCACAAGTAGGGTTTCTACGTGTTAAAATAGTTGGGTCTAATAAAGGGGAGTGTGGATAGCAGGAGGATTCAAAGCCCAGAGTTCCCTCCCATGAAACTCTGTGTTTCATTAAAAGGGAATGGAGACACACGTGGCCACGCTTATGATCATCAGATCAGCTTACAAATTCAACTATCTAGCAAGATCCAATGGACATGATATAACCTGATATTTCAAACTCTAAACAGAGGGAAAATAAGCACGGCGGTTCTGCAAATCTCTCACGGTGGCCGGCCTAGCGCCGGTCATCCCCTACCTCGGGACGGGAACCCTACCAGACATCTGTTGCACCCCAAAATTTGACCAACATTTATTCACCCATCAAGTGTTTGAAAGTTGATACCTTCATCAGAAAGTTCAAGAGATCCTCAGAGGAATTGGTTGAAACCAAGGTTGTGTGCTTCATAGCTTGAGAGTTGTGAGAGATCCTCAGATGATTCTGAGACTTTGAGAATGAACTTGATGCTTTGAGAAAGTTTATGAGATGTCTTGAAAGCCATTTTGAAGCCCAGAGAGGTCATTATGCAAGAATTCAGAAGATTCAACCATGAATGGTAGACTTAGGGTTTGACTGGGTCAATCCTAGATCAGCTGTTGATTTGGAGAAGGTTGAGACCTAATCCAAGGGCCAGGAGATCATGGAATGATGTATGGAGATGTTATAAATATGATTCCTAGACCAACTCATCATGATTGAGGAGTTTGAGAAGTTTTGAGTTAGGGTTTCTAAGGATTGTCAGTGAAAAAACCCTAGTTTGATCCCTATCTTCCAGGCAGTTTTAGCTCAAGATGTGGTTGATATCTCATCTTCCCCACAACATTAATGTTGTATAGCTTGTTCTTAGCTTTAATTTGAGTGGTAGAAGTCCTTGATAGGATGTGCAGAGCTCAAGTTATGGTTTTGACAAATTACAGGTCATCTGAGGTATGTGAATCTGGGTCCTTGAAAGTCACCCAACTTGCAGACAACTTTTTCCCTTGTAGGATGATTCCTATGGTCTATTGGTCAACATGAATGTTGAAGAGAATCTTCTTAGCTTTCTATAGAGTACTAGAAGTCCTTGATAGGATTTGTAGAACTCAACTTATGGTTTGAACAAGACAGGGGTATTTTGGTCATTTGGAAGTTATAGGTCATTTTAAGCAAAGGCCATATCTCCTATTTCCAAGCCTCAAATGAAAAAACTCAAAACATCAAAGATGTTCAAAATGGGATTTTAAGCCTAGAAAAGTGGTCATGATTTGTTGGAAAATCTTGTAGCAAGGATTTTCAAGAATGGTTGAAAATGACCTAAAAATGGCTTATAACTTAAATGGATCCAAGTTGGAAATTGGTTTGGGAGATCTATGAATCCAAAATAGGTCATCCAATATGTCATTTTGAATCCAAACATCATTTTAAAAACAATAGTTTAAATAGATTTTTGATTTGAGGTCTTAAAATTGGGGTTACTTTGTAATTTTGTTTCTTGCATATTAAGGAACTTTGAGAAACTTCACCAAAGGCAAAGATAAGCTTGTTTTTTCACACATTCCTTCTCAATATCTCACAAGAGGATATTTTGACACAAAGTAAAAGGCTTGGCACATGAGATATGAGATGGACAAAGTATCACCAAAGGAGATTTTCAAAGCTTTTCCTAGAGGATTCTAGATGATTCTAGAAGGTTCTTTTGATTGTTATTTAAAGAGTGAATCACCATGAGATTAGGGTTGGTGATGGTTGATGGTGAGTGGTGAGATTAAAGTGAAAAAAGAGTGAAATTCCTCCATTTGCAAAATCATAACAAACTCTCTTTCTCTTCCATCTTCATTCTTTTCTTCTCCACAAACACACTCTTCTAATCATTGTGAGCATTTGCATACCAAAATTGAGGTGGATCCATGGAGTTTTGAAGGTGCAAGATCAAAGTTGCAAGAAAAGCAAATTGATATCAAACTCAAGATTCAAGCAATATACGTCAAAGTTTTTGCATACAGAACTCAAAGCATTCATCAAGGATCAATATTGGAGAGTAGCAAGCATTGAAGTGAGGTGCAAGTGCCATTACCATCATCATCTTGCAGGTTTGCAAAAGCTTGCGAATTTCATTATTTATGCATTTCTAGATCATGTGGTTAGGATATTTATGACTAGAGACCATAGGTTATCATTCCTGGAAGGTTTGAGCACGTTCTATGGAGTTTGAGATTTTGACATGTTGCTTTAATCACCAAGAACTCGCTGGATATTGAGTAATAATCTAGGTGCTATAGATAAGAGTCATCAGGGCCATGAGTAGATTAAATTAGCATCAAGAAACTGGAAGAATATTGAAGTGAAATTTTGAGCATCCATGGAGGTGGTGTTATCGGGTTGGCAATTTGGAAGTGTATTAGTGGGAACTAGGACCATAGCCGTGTAGAGCTTGAGAAACTGAGCAAAATTGCTCTTTACAGCACTGCGTTTAGTAGAGAGATGAGAGAGAACAGGAAGATAGAAGCTGGTACGTAAGGATGCACGTTCATGGCTTGTTCATAAACCCTAGGAAGTTCAATGAGGAAGAAAGCCAGCATGCGTTAGATCTGGCATGAACCATTGACCAGACTTTTAATCTAATGGCCCAGGTTCAATTGAAAATGAGAGGGAAACCAGAGTTGTGAAACTCTGCGTTTCACTAATGTAATCTGTCGGGCTTGATGTTTCATTCGCTACCTACACCCCCTCGCACGGCCCAATCCAATTTTCAACTGAAAAAACTTACTTTTTGCACCGCGCTCATGATGTTTTTCCCTTTAATTTTTCTGTTGATTTTCTGAACGCGTGGGCCTAAACTCAGTTTCTATTCGCACCCCTGGTATTTGCCCATCTAATAAAATGAACTGGGCGCAGCTTCTAATGACACTCCCTCCCCATTTTCTTTTATTCTTTTATTTTAATTCTCTTTATATTTTTCTTGCATATTATAAAATCCATATAAAATTGAAAAATGATTGTTTTTTAATTCTTGTTTTTTCTACATGTTCATAAGTTTGTCTAGAAAAATATCAATAAATAAAATTGGCATTTTATTTTTTTTAATATTTTTAGCATATTATTCTTGTAAATAGCTTTTTTAGAAGTTTAGTTTGATACTCAATATTGTAGAATTTGTTTTAGGACTTTCCCTTAGGATTTTTGAGCCATTCTTTTTGGCATAGTTAGATATTGAATCATAGTTCCCATAGGATTTAATTCATGATTTTTAGATTAAAATTTGATTAGTTTAATTAGGTGAGATTAGAGTAACCAAAATTAGGGTTTTATCCAACATAAGTAGACTTAACATTTTTGTTTTGGGTTTTTAGGTTAAGATTAGGGTATGGGGAATATATGGGTTAAGGGTAGGTATGTATAGAATCCCCTAGAATTTTACTAGAATATTATATAGTTTTTTAGTATTTTTAATTGATTTTTGAATATATGGATAGTATGTGTGTTGCTTAAGGGCATAGTTTGTATTGTTTTGCTTTCTTTTCTTCTCCTTTGAGTGTGTGAGCCTTGAAGATTGAGTTGAAGACCTTGTGGATCATCATCGAAGGCTTTGAAGACCTTGAAGAGGAGCTTAATTGTAGCTTTTGTTTGTTCAGTTTGTAGGATATAGGAGTTAGGCAGAGCTCTAGAGTAGCCAACTTGATTCTCAAGCATGGAAGGTCTTGATTGCCTCCATTCTTCTCTGTGATACAGAGTCTCTCTAAGACACTCACCCCCTTCCTTTGGAAGGCTTGGTGCTAATGTCTGAGGGATAAAACTCTTGAGAGAAATATTCCTTGTGCTGATAGCAGTACGTTTGCCACCCTTGGTGGTCAACTAATTGCTTAACACCCAGTTTACTCTTGTGATTGATTCCTCAGCTTGGAGATTAGGACTTGAAGAAAAGCCATTGAAGATGAAGACTTCATTAGAGATTGTGGAAGAGGATGAATCCTTGAAGACTGCCATTCTAGCTGAAGCCTGAAGAGCATGAAGATCAAGTTGGTACTTGAAGATCCCTGAAGATAGTGAAACCTGAAGGTGGAGCTGATCAAAGAAGCTGAAGCTTAAGGGAAAAGATGAGTTGATACTCATGTGGTAGGGTTGATACCTGGAAAGCAGTTGATGATTGAAGTCTGAAGACTGAGTTGCTGCTGGAGGAGCTGAGGCTTTCTTCTGTTTTTCTTTTCTGTATTATGTGTTTTGTTTGATTTGTCTGTTGCATTAGATTAAGTCCATCTAGAATAAGTTCAGTCTAAGGGCATGATTGCATTAGAGGTTGAGTTGCTCCCTCTGCTTGTATTGTTATTGCGTGGCTTTGCTTGCGGGTATTCGGTAGAGCCTAGCTCCCTTGCCCACGTGGTTTGTTTGCCTGATGGCATTTTCATTTCTTTTATCTGTATGATTGCAGTTTACTGTTTATTGCTTGATAGCATGTTGTTTATTTTTCAGTATGATTACTGTTATTTCATGACTGGCTTGAGTTTGAGATGAGCTTGTGGAGGCTGAAGCCCCACACACATTTCCTCCCTCACTTGCATTGCATGCATTTTACTGTTAAGCTGATGCTTTGTCTGTTTTGGTGTATCATTGACATGATCCCTTAGGACTCTCATTTCCTTTGATAAGGATTTGATGATAGACTTTTAGGTTGAAACCTATGCATGACAACATCTAGGAGTTCCCTGTTCAAACCTCAACCATAGGATGAATCCATGGCATGATAACAGTAGGACTTGATAGTCTCCCTCCTAGTTGGGTCTGTTCTCTTCTCATCTCAAAACAGTTTAAGATACAGTAATCATGAATGATTTCTTTCGTACGTTACGAGCCTTAAGCTATCGGAGAAAGGATTGTGGGAGAGTTGCTTTTCCACAGTCTGGATGTTTAGTATGGTACCCTTTGGGTGACATGCGACGCATTCACTCTCAGGTCATAGTCTCTAGTGCGGTTGAAATCGCAAACACAATAAAAAACACTTCTTTCAGGAGATAACCCGTAGTTTCCCGAACTACGTTTTCTCTGATCTTCCATACAGTGTGGAAGTACGTAGGCATAGGATGCGATATCCTAGCGAGCAACCTTCAACCTTTCCCCCGTAACCCTTCGTAGGCCGAACTACGTTGACTCTGATTTCTCATTCTCTGATGAGAATACGTAGGCATAAAGTGCGACGCTTTGCCGAGTCATTTTTCTTTTCTTTTTCAGCCAGCCTTGATAGGTAGATAGAATAAAACCAACCCGTCCAAGTAAACAAACAAGCGTGGATCCCGTCGAGTACGACGGACGTGAGGGGTGCTAATACCTTCCCCTTG